>JAQZBX010103729.1:0-11027 GCA_029593785.1 Cabassous unicinctus | reverse complement strand
TTGTCACTCAAAAAGAATACTTTTGAAAAGTGCTGCTATTATGTTGCTATTAATTATGTTATTATTATGTTGGGATAACATGTATAAGTAGACTAGAATGAGTCTTCTAATACTAATGCTTATTTTATATGATTTTGCTCAATCATAGTTAAATAATGCATGAAATGCATATTTTTCATTAACACATAGTTTTAAAATTGTGTCCTTCCATCTTACTCAATAGGCTTAGATCTAAAAATATTTGATTGTTTTCAAAATTAAATGCATTCTTAAAATAATTAGAATATTTGGCACTATGAAACATCTTTTAAAATATACTATAGTATAAGATGAAATTAAGAAAAAGAATTTCCAAGAATGTTTTAAATAGTGCAACACACTGGAATAAGGGTGTACACTCCTGCCCCTGCAAGGTGATGAATTAAAGGATGACATCTTTTGTTCAGATGTCTAATCTATGGAATATTCTCTAATAAAATTAGATCACATGAATAGTCTCTAAAACTTAGTGCAATTTGCATTTTAAATATGTTTTGGAGCTAGACACACTGAATCGCAGAGAAACCCAAGGAAATATGTTCTAGAGACAAAAAGCCCTATACTCTTTGCTGGAAGGACATGTTGAATATAGTTGGCTTTTTCTGTCCTGGAGAACAGAAAGAAAAACTAGATAAAATCAAACTTTAGTTATTGTCTGATATAAATATCCTATTTTAAAAAAAATGTGCAGAAAGTTCATTAAGTTATTTTACCCTAGTCAAGCTTCTAGCAGGCAGATGGAGAAACTGGCAATAATGCTTTTACGTACAATCCTTTATCACTTAAGAGACATGATATAGCTGATTTGCTCATATGCAAAAATGCTGTATAAAAACTTCTCTATGTATGAGCTTCCTACTTAAAAATTCTTAAGGATACAATTGACCTGGATGCCTGAACAAAACTTATCAACTGATTACTACCAATGGTTGATATGGATGGTGTTTTGGAATGTGTTTTTGGTGTTACAAATAAATGAACTGGTAAAAAGCCATTCAGAACTAACTTTTTATGATATAGATCAACTTCTGAGCAACTGTTTATTACCCAGAATCATTTGTACCTCATATCCCTCCTATGCAGCATCATTAACCTTCCTCTGGTGGAAGGTTAATTCTACATCTCCATACCAGAATTATAAAGGTTGAGCTACCTTTGGGGTATATTCCATTCTTTAACTCTTAAAAGATTCCCAATACTGTATAACTGACATTCAAGCCTTTGGTCAGTTCTCAAACACTAATTGAAAACTAATTTAAAATAGTTGAAGTAAATATGATCCTTAATAGAAATAAGATAGTATAATCAAAAGTGAATACAAACCATAAAAAAGAAGAAAACATTTGAATGTCTTTGATGTTTAGCCTTGGACCCATCCACTAAGGTAGAAATAGTTGGCTCGGTTACTGACTTTTTCACATTGTTTTCCTAGCTTTACTTTCGTCATTGGTTGGAATACATTTTCTCTACGATCCCAAGAGCTGACCCTCATTTTTATGCCAGTTGGCAGTATTGACAGAGAATATTTCAAAATATCAAACCCAGAGCTATGCTAAACCATTTCTAGGCAGACATAAACTACCTGAAAAATAAAACGAAAACTTGGCCTTGGGTAAGGGTTGGGCCTGATGCCTAGCTATGCCACATCCACCATCCACGTGGAACCGTCTTGCCAGCTGGGTTTCACTTAAGAGGAGAACTTGACAGTTCTCCTTAAGGTGGCCACCTTAAGGATGGCATTTCCTGAAGTGCTTGGCTCATGGCTAGTCACAGTTGCCCAACCATGTTTGGGGCCAGAAAGATCTGAAGTCAAAACCTGGATTAATAAGCCACTTATTCCTCTGGACTTGGATAAGTTATTTAGCCTCTCTCTTAGCTTGTTTATACATCAATATAATAGAGATAATATTGCCTTCCTCATAACCTCGCTATGAGGACTAAAAGAGAAAATGTATGTAAAGTAACAGATACGTAGTAGGACCTCAAAAATAGGACCATCTTTTATGTTGATTTCATGAGAGGCTTGGTAAATAGATCTTGAGATTGATATGATGCTTTTCAGTTTTGTATTTTTCCCATAAGTATTCCAAGAAATAAGGTTCCCTAATTTTAGCTTCTTAACTATTGCCATCATGTACATTTTTAAAAAATGAGATAAACCACATTTTAAAAAAAACTCATTTTCCTTCTTTTCATTTTTATCAGGATCTGATATTCAGTCTTCCAACATGATGGGGGACTCTGAGTCCCTCTAAGAAGAACAGTTCTTACTCTTCTCTGAAAGTAATTCAATCATAAATGAGTAAAATATGTTTAACTAAAACTCATTTCCAACTTCAACTTCTTAGAATATCTTAAAGAAATGTTCATTCAATACTACAGTATTTCATTATCATTTAGCCAGTGCTAACCAACATTATTTTTAAGGCCATCTGAATCACCAACTACTATAAAAGGAATTCCTCTTGCAGGAATGGGCCTATTTTAGTAGATAGTCAGGATCTATATTCCCCCAAAAATATACGTAAATTGAAAACTAAATCATGACAAACTAAGTTACATTGTAAGAAAGAATACAGTACTAACACATGGGATAACATGGATGAATCTTGAGGACCTTATGTTGAGTGAAGCAAGCCAGGCATTGAAGGACAAATATTACATGACCTCTCTAATATGAATTAAGCAAATCGAGCATACTCAGAGAGCTAGAATCTGGAAAATAGGTTTACAAGAAATAGAAAAGGAGAAGAAGGTTCTGAGCCAATGCCCATATGGACAAAATCTATGCTAAGGTGGAAGTGAGTAGTTGTGCAGTGAAGGGATATGACAGGGGTGTAGTGATGCTATTGGGTTGGGTGGTACAGGTTTTACAGGGAGACAGGGTGGGGAGTGTGGGGAGTGTGGGTTGGATGGTCCATGGAACTGGGGAGAGGGTTGGGGGAAGGAGCAGGTGAATACTGGGGATTGGTGGGTACGTGGTTGAAATTACAATGTTGGGAATGCTCATTTGGCAATCTGACAAGGAAGAGTTACTCGTTTAAGGTGTTGGATGGGGAGCATTTGGGCCAGGGCACACCTGGGGTAGGCTTCTAGGGAGCGTGTGACTGAACATTTTGGTATGTTGTGTTGCATCAGTGAGTAGAGTCCCACAAAATGAGCAAGAAGGAGTTGGACTCCCATCCTGGGGAACCCCGATATGTTCTCAAACAGAGGCATGGGTGTCTCTCAAGAGCATGGGCGGTTCCTAAAAGGGGAGGACAGACCAGTGTGAAAAGCCCTTGGTGTTGTTGCAAGTAACTATGAATCTTGTCCTTCAAAGAGTGAAGCCTGGTGGTCACCATGGGCCCTGAGGCGTGGGGGTGGGAAGAATAGAGGAAGAGGGGGTATTCAGAGGGCAATTGAAATGTTCTGCATGATCTTGCAATGATGGATACAGGCCATGTTAAATTTCATCAAAAATTTATAAAAGTGTCTTGTCCAAAATATAAACCATAATGTAAACCATTGACCATGGTTAGTAGCTATGTTTCAATATTTGTACATCATTTGTAACAAATGTATCATCCACATATAAAAAGGTTATTGATACGGGAAGGGGGAAAAGGGGGAGGATGTTGGGTATATGGGAGTCCCCTATATTCTGTATGTGACTTTACTGTGACCTAAAACTTCTTTGAAGACAAAATGAAAAAAAGACACTGGGGAAAAAATGGAAGAAAATGTCACTGTACATATAGAACAACAGATATTACAGTGATGAAAAGCAAAACATCAAAAAATTTTTTAAATATTTTTCATTATTTTTTTAATACCCCAATTTTTATTTTAGTTTAGTTTTAGTTTTTCTAAATTATTATGTATTTTATTTCTTATGTTTAAACCTATCATTATTATTTCATTTTCCTGTTAATTATATTTGGCGATATTCTTGGCTTCATTTTTTGAAGAGGTTTTGGATCACAGAAGGGTTACAATTGTGGCAGGGGAGGATCATAGGTGTGGGCTGTCAGTGATGGGGGATACATGGGAGGAAGTTCACCTGGACATACATATAAGGTATATAAATGTGTTCAAATGTTCACGGGGCATTGTCACAGTGGGTAGAGAGTCACACAATAACTGAAAGAATATTGAATTCCCATCCTGGCGAGCTCTGCCACATTCTCTAATGGAACAGCAACAATCCCCCAAGTACAGGGGCAATGACTAGTGAAGAAGGATAGTCCATTGATGGGCCCTTGATATTGACGACTATGCTTATGAGCCTTTGCTCTTAAAATTGCAACTTAGCCTAGAGTTGTAGGATGCCTAAGAGTTACCTCCTGAGAGCCTTCATGTTGCTCAAATGTGGCCTCTCTCTAAGCCAAACTCAGCATATAAATACATTACCTTCTCCCCAGTGTGGGACATGACTTCCGGGGATGAGCTTCCCTGGCACCGAGGGATTACTACCAAGCACCAACTAGCAATGAAACTGGAAAAATACCTTGACTAAAAGGGGGGAATGGCAAAGACAAATGAGTTTATGTGGCTAAGAGATTTCAAAGTGAGTTGGGAGGTCATCCCAGAGGCAATGCTTATGCACATCTCAGCAGGATCTCATAGACTGCCAAAGTAGATACTACCCCCAAATAATGGGGCTCCTGAGGGCTCTGGAGACACCCAGGTCCTATGGTCATGGCAGACAGCTCTGGAGTTTGGTGCCTTGCCAGTGGGCCCTACTTTGGAGTTTGTGCATCTGAGTGTGACAGAGTTAGACTCAGATGTAACTTCTCTACACATGCCTCCTCTGTCCCTTCTATTTGAACCTATAGTTGGTGCTGGTGTTGGTAGGTGTTCGTCCAAGAGACTCAAATCTTTGGGCTGTCCATGTGCCAGCTGGGCCCATGGATCAGTGAAGTTGCAGCACCTACTCTCCAATTCATTGGACTCACCCAGGACAGCTAACAAGGAGGTGAGGATGGACAACCACTATACCAAGGAACTGAGAGAGTCTACAACTGCAAGCAAGAGTCCCATTCATCAGCCATATGGGTTAGAAGCCCTGTCTCAAATAGAGGTGGAGTGGGCATCACCATTCCGGAACCCTCAGGATTGGGGAATAAAATATGGACTAGAGTGGACTTACTGGTATTCTACTATAGACTTATTGTGATTCTAGCAATGGAAGAAATTGTATCATTGACGTAGAGACAGTGGCCACTGGAGGTGCTGAAGGCAGGGAGAAGGAAAAAGAGGTTTGACATGGGGGCATTTTCGGGGCTTGGAATTGTCCTGAATGACATTGCAACGACAAAGATAGGCCATTATATATCCTGCCATAACTTACGGAATTGAGGGGGAAAGAGTGTAAACTACAATGTAAACTATAATCGATACTTAGTGGCAATGCTCCAAAACATGTTCATCAATTGCAATGAATGTACCTCACTAATGAAAGAAGTTGTTAATGTGGGAGAAAGTGGGAGGAGTGGGGAGTGGGGCATATGGGAACCCCTTACATTTTTTTAATGTAACATTTTATGTAATCTAAGTATCTTTTAGAAAAATAAAACATATATATTTTTTAAATATACAAAATAAATAAATAAATAAAAATAAAAAAAGGAAAGTGATATTGTTGTGGAAAACAGCTTGAGTTGTGAAACTATTTCAGCCATATCCATGCAGGCAGCATCAGACTCTGGAAAATCTACAACAATAAAAGTGCAACAAATATTCTTAAAATCTAAATTTTTTATAAAACTTTATTTGGCTAAAGTTTAAAGTCTGCAATTTCATAGGAATAAGAAGAGAAATACTCAAAATGTGAAATAAAAAATACATCATTAAGCCATTTTAGTAATCATGAGTTTCCTAAGAACTGAACATGAATTCAAAGGTTTTCAGCACAACAACAAAAACATTATCTCAGAAATTTGCTTTAGAAAACTTGTTTTCTTGTTGCTGTGCCAACCATCTGGTTACTTTTATCACCTTCTCAAAGGACTTTAATCCTGAATGTATGCTTAAGCTGTGAAGGAAGTTTCTGGTCTGCTGTTAATTTTTAATTTAGTTGAATTAAATAAATTGATCAAATTCCATGTGTGAATGTGATTTCTATTTAGCAAAAGAAGAGTTATCTATACGTGTGTTTTGGTATTTTTATAGAATTTATTATATTATCAAGTTAAATAACTTCTAGAAATAAAAAAAAATCAACACTTACACGTAAAAATATATCATGGACCATGTGTTAAGGTGATTGCATTTCTAAAATGCAGGTAAATCCCATTATTTCAGTACCTTGCCATGTTTCACTGAATCATCAGCATTAATCATAGATGGCATATTTCTAATGCATTAGTGTTGTCCTTCATGGTGTAAGAACATCTACCAGGGAAATAGCTTTTTCTTTGTTGGAAAAAAATCAGTAGTTCAGATGAATAGACTCAAAAATATGTGTTTTATCCTTATCTCTGGCTCTTTTTGCAGCTCCACATGACATCCTGAAAAATGCTGTGCATGAATTTGTGAAGTTATTGCTATTTAGTTCTCAATAAAAATTACTCAAAATATAAGATAAATAGGCATAGGAACTTTGATAAGGCTTAAATCTTAAAAATGAAGTAAAATGGTATGTCAAGGTCCCATTTTCTCCATAGTTTTGTTACAATAGATATACAATACAATACAATATTAGGCTCTGGCATTTTCACTACTCCAGTCAAGTCTGTGAGGGTTCAGAAAACACCCAATTTTTACCCAAGTTTAGGGTTTACATTCACGATTTTTTAATGACTAATTTATATGCACAGAGAAGACAGATGAAAGAGAAAAATTCAATTTCAAGGTAAATAAATTAATTTTGTCTGGAGAAAGAAAAGCTAAACCCCAATTTGATCCTTAAGAATTCCTGTTCGTATGTTTTAATGTAGAGTTGAGTATCATTTAGGTGTACTGTAAAATTAATTAGATACTATTTCCTGGGGGAAGTACAATTATTATTAGGCATCAGTGATAGTTTCTAGCTTCCCATTACGATTTTCCCTTTATCATCAGTATTAACTTTTGCAGCTTAAGCTTCCTTTGCTTCCTTCTCTTGAAAGAGAAAGATTTTTTTTTTCTTTTATGCTGGTGCATTCTACTTCTTGGCAACACCTGCTGAAGAACTATGAACTAATTTGTTGAACTTACAGAATCTGGCACTAGAATTGTTGATGTCTTTCCATTAATATTCTAAATCAGCATTTCCCAAGCTGTGTACCATGGAATGTTAGTGCTCGTTGAGATATTTATAGGTATAGCAAAGAAAAACAAAGTGTTCTAGGTCAAATAAGAATGGGAAACAATAACTAAAACTAAGTTAAATTGGGCTTGTTATTTTTATTGCGGGGTTTATAAGAAATTGTAAGATGGGATTTGGAAAATATTTTTGTGAGAGTAGGCCTAGCTCACGGTTCATAAGCAAGTAGCATCTTTGAGATAATTTCATAGAGCACATCATAAATCCGTCTGTATACCCCCAAATCTCCACTTTAATATCTAATAGACATTTCAAAATCATGATCCAAACTAAATTTTTTATTTCCCCTCTCCAAAATCTGTCCATGTTTAATACTTCCCTTTATCACTAGATGCCAATACTATCTTTTCAGTTCCTCAGGCAAAAAATTTTTGGAGATATCCTTGTTTCTTTCTCCCCTACCCCCATTCCTCAACCCAATCTGTCAGGAAAGTCTGTCAGCTCAATTTTTGATATATATCTAGAACCTAATCCCTTCTCACCACTTCAACTACTACCACCCTTGTCCAAACCATCATCAGCTCTGGTTTAGATTATTGTAAAAGAGCCCTAGCTACAGTTTCTCAGTCCACTCTTGTCCCCAATAGTCTAATCTCCATAATTAAAACATAATTCAGATTATATCACTCATATTAAAAATCCTCCAGAAATTTCTATCACACTCAGGATAAAAATCTGACATTTTTGCCATGACTACCTCTGTGATCTCTCTCCTCATCTCCTAACAGTCTACCACTCTCAGCTCTGCTCCTGCCACAGCCATCTTCAAGGTCTTTCTAGAACACACCAAGAGTGCTCTGCCTCAGGGCATCTGCCTCTGTTTGGCACACTCTCCTCAGATATCTGCATCTTTAGCTCTCTCACTTCAATTCTTTTATGTCTCTGTACATATGTCATCTTATCAGACAGTCTGTTTCTGACCACCATATATTTTAAAATGTTTTTGTCCCATCACTGTCTTACCACCTTCTTAGCTTTAATTCTTAAAAAAAAAAAAAAAAAAAAGCTTTATTTCAACTTCAAAAAAATAAAAACAATTCTTCTGGTAAGTTTTAGCACTTATATTTTAAAAATTTATCTTTTCATTAGTTTATTGTCATTTTCCCTTTACTAGAATATAAACACCATGAGAGCAGAATTTCCTCTGCTTTTATGTTCACAGTTACTTTTAATACCTAGAACCGTGCTTCTTTGCATGTGGACATGCAAAGAAATATTTGTTGAATTTAAACATTCAACAAATATTTAAATTAACCAATGTGAACCCAATATTGAATATATTTTTGGAAATAAATATCTAGAAAAAATTTCAATCTGTTTTTATTATCATTTTTAAAGCATATCATTTTTTAAAGCAAATTAACATATATCACCTGAATCATTGGTCAAATGATTGTCTCCCTTTAATAGAATGTAATGTTCACAAGAGCTGGAATGTCTTTCATTTATTCATTGGTATGTTGTCACTACCTGCAACTTATTGTGACACAACTGTTAAATGTTGAGTTAATAAATTGATTTATTTGCATTCCCACTTGAGAACCACAAATGAAATATATGTAGAAAACAGTATTTCTTGCATAAGAAGCCATAAGTATATCTCTTGGAGACATTTAAATTTAGATGGGAAAATATAACAGTTAAGATGTAGAAAGAAGAGAAGCTTCCTTAGTTATTAGCAAAGATAAGTGAATGAGGGTCTCAGGTGTTTGCAGCAGAAATAAGGGTGATCTATTCAGCAGAAGTTAACATTAGTATTGATTATAAAATAATTAAAGGGATGAGCATAATTGGTAGAGATGGCGACCATAGCCAGGAAGTGGCAGTCAATGAGCTGGTGCAGGAAATAATGGCAGATCAGCCACAATAACCCACAAAGAAGAGAGAAGAAAAGGTAACTGATCAGTAGCTTGATGGTACTAAATGAGCTCACATTTTATAAGTTTAACCCAATACAAATTAATCCTTTTTGCTCCCAGAGAAACAACTTATCCCTGAAGATGGCAAACCCTGATACAAAGCTTCATTGCTTTCAAGAAGCTGGATGTATCACATTGGAACTGCCTCCTCTGTGTCAGGCAAAGCCTGAATCTTCACTGCTTGAAAAATGCCTTTGTTGAGGAATAACTCTTATAAGCCTTCCTTGGTCCTTCAGTCCCTCCAGCACTACAGGAATTTAAAAAGAATCTTCAGATAAGCACACTTTGGTTCAAAAGGGCTTTTCCTAAAGAGCTTTATATGTTTGAGAGAATTAGTAGGCTTTAAAATATCACATAATTTACTGTCCTCTTTATTTGGGATATAATGTTCTTTGCAAATTTCTCCTCATTAAATATATAAAAAGTTGAAAGTTATAATTTATGAGTATTTAAAGCTCCAAATCATAAATAAAATTGTCAAATGGAGTTTTATGTTTTTCATATTCACCTTTCTAACTACAGAACAAGTATCCCATGATTTTTTTTTTCCTTTTCTGAAAGTTTTTAGGAAATTCTATGTTGATTATAAAGGTCATAGACATTTGGTTTCCTATATCATCACATATTTTCTTCTACTGAATAAATACTGGAATATCACAGTGACTATTTTCTAAATCATTAGACAGGGCTAATTAAATTGTTGATGAAATTCTACAGCCATCCCTTTGGTAAATAAAGCTTTCATAGGCCATGCCATATATATGCACACGTTTTTCATATATATAAATATATAATTGTTGGTTTCTAGCCTATCAAAAAATCAATTTAATTTACTTTTCATAGGTACAGTGTTATTTTTTAATAAATAAATATGTTTTAGGCTTAAGTGCTTGGTAAACAGATAAGCAAGCCTTATAATTTCCCCCATAATAAGGCTTATGAGCTTTAACTGGGTTTCCTGGTATGGTACTTCCTGTAATAGTTAATTAGAAACCTCACTGCATCTATTGTTTTTCATTCTTTTGAACATCATTCTGAAGTTATTTCCCTGAGAAATTGTAACCATAAATTCCTGCCAACTTCTCTCTATTACTCAACCCAAACTCAAGCCAGATTTAATGTAAGATTAATAAATTAGCTCTCTCTCTCACAATTTCTTCCAAATATTTTTGTAGACTTTTCATTTGAGAATAACTTTTCAAAATTATATGAGCTGTAGTGCTCAGAAAATGTTATGAGTCAAAACTCAGAACACAAACAAGAAACATCAAATTGAGCTGACATCTACATTACACTTGACAATCGGTGACCTTGCTCCATGCAGGGCTGGTGCTCCATATCCCCACACATGGCTGGCACAGTTCATCAGCCATGGACCTCTTTTTTTGCCCAAAATCCTTCTCACAGAACCAAAGGCAGCCAGTACAAATTGATCGGATTGGTTTGCCCACAAGATGAATTCTATTGTTATGGCTGGGCTAGAACCTTGATTCAGAGCTTAGTGGCACTGGCCCATGTAGTTAAGAAAGGGCACTCTTTTCCACAATTTCAATAATTTAGAATGAGTGGGTATCAAAATTCTTTTTTTTTTTTTTTTCAAAATTCTTTTATATGCTTACACTAGTTTTTGGTCTTCTTAAATGCCCAATCATACTTATATCCAATTCTGTATTTACAACTCTGGTTACAGTCTTCCTTGACTTTGAGGAGGGACTTTGAGGGGTGATTGTTCTTCAGAGTCGACATTACTATGAGACTAAAAGGGTGACCAAAAATTGGCA
>JAQZBX010103728.1:0-11032 GCA_029593785.1 Cabassous unicinctus | reverse complement strand
GCAGATGGCAGAACACCTCTCTCCTACATCGGAGGTCTCCAGGATCGAATCCTGGTGAAGACTGAAGGAGGAGGATGAGAAGAGATGAAACAGACACAGAGAATTGCCCAGCGAATGGACACACACAAAAAAACAGCAAATGGGGAAGGGGGGTTTTAAAATGGATCAAGTAAATAAATAAATCTTTAAATAAAAAAAAAAATAAACCAAATGATGGGTGGGCTACTCCCTTGACTCCAGTTCTTAATAGGGCTCATCAAAGGTCATGGTCAAGAGAAGTATTTACTCTGAGGGTCATATTTGATTCTGGGCCAATCACTTTACAAAGTGAATTGAATAGAATTGATCCCAGGTATATATAATTTGCAGTCTAATACAGATAATAATGACTTGGACAGGATATTAAGGATGTAAAACAAATATAAGCATTGAATTAGATCAATTACATGAGTAGGCTAAGAACTCACAGAGCATAGGATCACTTCTGTGGGATCATTGAAATAGATGTGAACAGGTGTCAGAGAAGAGTTGGAGCAGCTATAAAATTACTGAAGAAAGGAGAGTCCAGTGTGACAGTTTGAGATTATTTATGAATACCCCAAAAAAAGAAAGACTGTTTTTTAAACAAATTTATTCTTCTGGGTGTGATACCCTTTGATTATATTGGATTCAGTTGAAGGCCCCTTGATTAAATTACCTGTTAAGATTAGGGCTTTGATTCGACCATGTCAATAAGGTGTGACTCAGGTTCAGTCCTTGCCCTCTTGGTGGCCTGATATAAATGGACACTTACTCAAGAAGACACAGGAAGAAAGAGAACTTCGTCATTTTTGATCCTGGGGCCATGCAGAGAGATGAGCCATTCACCTGATAGTTTGCAGCTGACCTTGGGAAGAAAGTTAAGACTGATATAGGAAGCCCTGAGAGACAAGCCCTATGCCAGCCTGCAGCTGAGGTAGGGAAGAAGCTGGGTGCACGGAGCCTCAAGAGGAAGAGGAAGCCCAGAGGGGAAGGTTGAAAGCCTCCAGAGATCAGCAACCATCTTGCTTCAGCATGTGGCAACTGACTTTGGTGAGAAAGCAGCCTTGAACTGGACTCTTTAGGACCTTGTAACTGTCAGCTTTTACCCCAAATAAGTACCCTTTATAAAAGCCAGAAGATTTCTAGTACTTTGCATTGGCACCCCTTTGGCAGACTAATATAGTCCAGCATTCAGCCTTTATCTCTTTTTTGTCAGTGAGATACAATAAATGACTGTGGTGCTGGAATCCTTCCCTGTGTCAAATGCCTTCCAACAGGATAATGCAAGGCAGCAGAGCAGAGCCTGGGGCTGGCCTCCTGATCGAGCTTGGACCTCTTCCAGGTCCCTCCCTCTGGGAAATGGAAGGCTGACTCTGGAGGCTACAAATTGGACTGATAAGCCTATGAGGAATCTTCTAACGAATCCCACTGAACACAGCACAGGACCCACTTGCTGCTCCTACACAGGACAGAGGGCATGAAGTCCACTGGACATTTCTCAGAGGAGGGAGGATAGTTTGATACAGAAAATTGATAGAGAGACATTTTCTCCTATTGCACAATGAGTGGAGTCTTTTATAAGTTTTCAGTAACTTTCAGCCTAAGCACAACTTAACACATTAGAATTAAATAGAAATCTATAAATTTAAGGCAAAGAGACACTGCACTTGTTTAAAATAGGAAGATAAAGTCAACGATTTCTAAAATAGACTTTCTTGACAGTCATTCTAAAATAGATTCTCATCAACCACAATCTCTCCATTGTCTAGCATCCGTTTGAAAATAGGGTTGGTAAAATTGGCGATATTCTGGTAATGTGGCAGTTGATAAAATTAATCTACAAAATACCTGAACAGATAAAATGATTGAAATTAAAAATGAAAAAGGATCAGGTAAAATACTAATCCTTGTGCCATCTTTCTAGGTTTATCTGTCTTTAGCAAGAATCCTTGACTTTTATAATCTATAGTTCTTGACTTCCATTAATTTTATAAGACTGGCCGTTAGCACAGATACCTGTAAACCCACCACCAATTTAGTCAAAGTCCCATTCTTCTATTATTAATGGCAAAACTAAGACCTTTAATTCTTTGCATCATTTACTGTCAACTTTAAAATGTCATGCTAGTAACTAAACGCATCATTCATTGTACTTCTAGTTGCTTATATAAGAGATTGCTTAAATAAAAAATTCCCTTTAAACATTAAGGCCCGAATACACGAATATCTTTGCAGTGCTTTAGAAATAAGACCATGTGTGCTATGACAGTTGTGTTCTTAGACAACTTGAATAATGCACCAAAGGCTTTAAAATTCTTCTTGAAAGGAAAAAGATGCTTTGAACTAACAGTGAACAGTCTCTTCAGAGCTGCAGAATTTTCGTTTGCCAGTCTGCAGTGAATATAATAAACTCTAAGAAAGTCTCCATGTTTTAAATATGTCAGTAGTTTGGAGAAGATTCCAACAGATCTTTGCTGAAATGCTTTTGATTTCAGCAATAATGATCCAACAATATATATAGTTAATTTCTAAGCTAAGCAGATAGAAATTTCCAGCAAGCTCCTGTTACTCAGTAAGGGTAAAAGCACAATTATTGAGACCAAGGATGTGCAATGTTGTTCATGTACATTATCCCGTGAAATACTTAGAAATACTAATTGAAAAACTAAGTCTCAGATTGAATAATTTGCTGAAAACCATTCCGAAGTTCATAGTCATTTCATATTCCACACTTCTCAATAATAGTATATTCCGGTTTAATCCTTGCACAGTGGTACAATACAAGTTTTATTTGCTTTTTACTGTTTATTGCTCTTAAATTCAATTTATTGTATTTAAGATTAGATTACTTTTATACATGACAAGTCAAAGGTCTCATTCTTTCACGTATCTATATTTCCTTTTGAAAAAATCCTTCCTTTCTATTACTCTTGGGGAGATTTTGGAGGGAGTAAAATCGGAGGCAGGGTAGTCTATTGAGCTTGACAGAGATGGAAATAGGGAAGAAAAATTACCTTCATCCAGAATTTGTACTCACACTACTCCTAGAACAAGACTTTAGAAGTAGCCATTTCTGTTCTAAAATTGAGGAGTTGATCAAGCACAAAAGGTAAGAATCAGTGTATTAAGAAAATTACACACTCAGAGGTGTTATTAAGTATCCAGAAAGAATGTCTGAACAGCGTGTATGATAATGGCAATCGTAGCCTTAGGTGGAATCTCTATCATACAGGCAGGTATGGACAAAGGCCACACCGATGGATATGTTATTGGGTGTTCCTTTTGTGACAGATGCTTTCCACAAAGTATTTCTAGTTCTTACCAGAATCCCATGAGGGAAGTATTATTCTCACTGTTTTTCATGCAAGAAAAGAAATGCTGAGAAATTGGATAATTTGCTCAAAGCCCTGTGGTTAGTACATGGTGGTAACTGGATTTGGGGTTCCCCCTGTTTAACCCAATGTGCACTGCCTTTTGACTGGATTGAGTATTATGCACATGGAGAGTTATTAGGAAGAAACGGGAGAATCAAAAGGGAGGAGAAAACCAGAGAAAGGAACATTTAAATGAAGGAGGTGTTAAAACTGGACCCGAACAAAAAGAAAATAAAGTGGGGGATATTTAAGATGAGAAAGCATCTACTATGAATTGGGAAAACAGCATTATCACAAAGTGATAAAATCCCTATTTTCTGCATATGAAATTTCATGTGTTCCACATTAGTGCACACACAGTATCTGTTACTAAAATTAAGTTTGAGAATGTAACCATTTTTTAATTCATTCTTTAGATCAGAAATTTACCTTTTAGCAAATGCAATATATTTTTATCATGCGGTGTGAATAAATGCCTTTAGCCATTTTGGTGGTAGGTCATTCTAAATCGAATGAAAGGCACATCTGAACAGGTGGTGAGTCTTCAGATTTCCTCTTGGTGAAGGCTCTGCACAGGGAAGGAAATTACATGTTGTGGATTAAATCTGTCTCATGCTGCTATTTCTTTTTCTCGTGAATTCTACTTCCTATAAACACCATTAGTCGATGGATCAGTGGTTTGCTATTATTAACCAGGTTAGGTATTTTTTTTAGTGTCCCTGTCCAAAAGTTACCCAGCATGAGTTTGAACTACACCATATGTCCAGTGATGCTGCATTTTTGTCAAGATAATGCAGTGCAGCAAAGTCCCATGTGTTTTCATCAGATAAGGGAAAAGTCAGCCTTCGCCTTTTTCTAAGGCAGACGTTGGATTTAGCTCTCATGTCACTGGTCTTTATTTGTCTTGTGCTGGGATTAGATTTCAACAATGACAACTCTCTTTTTTTCAATGTTCTTCTTTGGATTCCTCCGATGCAATTTGGTTAAGAGCATGGGGTGCCCTGCCAGTCTGTCATAATTCAAATTTTGGCTAGACCACTCAATCTCTGTGTGACTTTGGGCTAGTTATTTAACATCTCTGTTCCTCAGTTTATACATCTCTAAAATAGGGGTAATAATAATGACTGCCTTTTTCCTACTGCTTAGTTTTTGGTCTATATGTGTTTGTGTGCAAGTAAGTGGGTTAATATTTATGAAGCATTTAGAATAGGACTTTGTGCATAGTTCCATTCATTAAATGTTATTACTACTACTGCCACTACTCTTACTATGCATTTATTTAGTAATATTTACTATGCAGCTAGTTTGTATTTACTATGCAGCTAGTATTGATTTACAATGACTTGTCAGATGAAAGGCCAGTTCTGTTTTAAAGCTGTAAGAATTTAACAGCAGATATGTATTTTTTTTTTTTTTTTGAAACTTGCTATGTATTTTTTAACAGTGCTAGGCCCTGTTGTCACAAGGATGGAAAACAGATTTGGACATGGTCAGATACAAAGCTCCTGGCCAGCCTCTAGCTTGTGAATGTCGTTGTAACCAAAGACTTCTAAATGGTATTTGTCCATCTGTTTTAAAGATTGCTAGGGTTGTGATTTGATTTACCCAAGAAACTCACCACCTCCCTAACTTATGTCTAAGCAAAATTTTTTATCAGAGAATTTAAACTCGTTTTTTCTAATACTGTCTTCATAAGAGATGATAAAACACTGATCACATTTATTTTTGTAATAAGCAACCTAATGTCAAAAGTAGAATTATACTATCTTTGACCATCCCAAAATAACCTGCCCATGTTATCCATTTTGAGAGACATTTTCAAAGGTAATAAAAGTACTTTGGTTTACAATTGTAGTCTATGACTGATCTGTGCAGTTTCTGAAGTTCTCATGGAGATTCTTTTTACTGTAGCATTTTTGTATGTCTACCTGTTCTCCATCTAGCACTTCATGGTTTTGTTTTTCCTGATGACTTGCTTTTCATTTATATGCATATTTCTTTCCAACAAATCGATTACTGTCTGTTTCAGACCACATTTTCAGTATGAAACAAATCTTAGGCTTGCATTACATTTTTCTCAGTTGAATGATATTTGAACACTGAAGAAGGCTTTACTTCTCTAGATTGTTAATTATTAAGTGATATAGGACAAAATAATAAAGCTTTGCTTATCAGTATAAATGACATCTGTATCTTCTTGGCAACCTATTTAACCATCTCTTTGTTATAGAAGCATATAAAATTGGTTTCTATGGTGAATTTATCATTAAATTAATAAGCTTAGTCAGGTTTTTTATGTAACTATTTTCTGTAACTTGTCTTAATTGAGTAATACAGCATGTTCTTGCCAATATATTTTTGTGTTCCAACTTAAGGGATCAGGCTAAAATTTTCCAGATGACAATTGTAGTCTTTATTTTTTATTTAAATTATTTATATTAGAAAACTAACACACTCTTTGTAACAAAAACCATTACAGACAGGTCAGAAGTAAAAAGTTGACATTCTGCTCCTTCTTCTATCCCTTCCAGTTCTGTTCATTAGAACTTTTATTGTGATATATGTACTTAATTACAGATGTTTTCCATGTATAGTCTTATACATGGGTATAGTGTATTATATAATTATATAGCTTTTATATAATTGTCTATTTTTTGTTTCACACAAATGAGATTATAGTATATCATTCTTTAGCTTTCTCTTTTTCATTTAATAAAATATAAAATTTTCACATCAGTCATTTTCAGATCTCCTCATTGTTTTTGATGGCTGCACATTTTTCCTTTGCATAGATTATAATAAATTATTTCAATAACCCTTAAAGAGTTGGTCAATATATTGAATTCCTCCCATGTGCTTGGACCTGTGCTGGGTGCTAGAGATACAATGGTGAACAGGACAGGCCAAGTCTCAGCTCTCAAAGTATTCACATTTTTGTGTCCTTAGGCATGAACATTTATATCACATCTAGTTTTTCACGGTTATAGCATCTTTTTCTTTTTAGAGTTGATTGCATTCCACTTACATGTATTGGTTTCATAAGCGTATTTGGTCCTAATTCTGATGTCTTAGAATACTGTATTTTCTGAATTATTTCTTCTCTTCTTATCTTTTTTTTAGCTAAATTGGCTGTATTCTTGTTTTGTGCTTGGGGGGGGGAGCATAAAAATATCTGCTGAACTAGTGGTTTTCTTAATATCCCTAGATAATAAATTTGAATAACTATTTATTGGTTAACAACACAATTTCTGCTTCCCTGCCTTGAAAATGAGAGAATTGCTGCATTTATATTTTCTTTTACCTCCTAATATTAGGTATTTGTATTATTATTTTTACATTATCAATGATTATAACATTTGCAGTCTGTTCTGTAATCATTATTCCCATGATTATTTAGATCTAGTAATTCATTTAAATTGATTCAGCTCCACTCTTTCATATAAAAAAAACTAATTTGATTTATCACTTGGTTGGATATATATTTTTATATAATATATAATTTTAAAAAATTAATTATTTATTCATTTACTTTTTACCCATTTTAAACCACCACCACCCCCTTTTGCTGTTTTTGTGTCCATTCATTGGGAAATTCTCTGTGTCTGTTTCCTGACCTCTCTTCTCATCCTTCTCCTCCTGTCTTCATCAGAATTTGATCCTGGGAACCTCTGATGTGGGAGAGAGGCATTCTACCACCTGCGCCACCTCAGTTCCTGGTTTCTTAGTGCTTCTTGTCTTGGCTCTCCCTTGTGTCACTCTCCTGTTATGTCATCATGTTGCTGCATGGTTCGGCGGGGCCTGGCAGGTCACCCGCTCGTGGGGCCTGGGGGGTGGCGCACCCGCACACCTTCTATATTTTTCTTTTATTTTACTGGGAGGTCCCGGGGATCAAACCCAGGTCCCTCCATATGGGAGACGGACGCCCAACCATTTGAGCCACATCCACCCCCCTATAATATATAATTTTTAAAAAGAACAGCCAATCAATTACTTATGGCTTTGAGTGTCTGAAAATGTATACTTGACACATCTCTTGTCTATATACTTGACACAAAATCTTAGTATAAAATTTATTAGTCATATATATTTTTTCTGTTAGAATTTTGTAGGCATTTCTCCACAGTATTGGTCATTGAAAGTTGATGTGGAAACAGGCAAACCTGTCTAAAATTTTCTTAATTTGCTTTTCTTACACTATATTATGTTCAGCACAGTGCTAGGTGTTAGACAACTAAGGAAAGAAAAATCTCAGACCCCTTCATTGAGAAGCTCCTAGACTAGGGTGTGGTCAAATCCAAAATCAGGCCTCGGGTTCATGGGCATCATGATAATGCAATAGTTTTTGAATAGAAAGTTTACCCTTTGCCTTCAGGTTCAATAACTTTACCAGAATATCAAATTTAATATTTTTCATAATTTCTTTATAAATACAGCCTAATTTGCAATTTCAGCCTTCCTTTATTTCAAGATAGATTTCCTTTGTTAAATCTTTGAATTTTTTTCTGTTCCATTTTTTTTTTCATTTTCTTTAGGAATATATATTTTGCATATTTGATCATTTTTGTCTTCTGTAAATATTGTTTTCTCTCCAATGCATTTATCTTTTTATTATTTTCTTTTTTGTTTTTCCAGCTTGATCTTTATGTTGCTTACTGTTTTCATCAGCATACATTCTGTTTTTCAAATGTAGTTTTCTGCTTCCAATGCAGTTTTTATCTCAGAACTGGGTTTAAATTAGTTTTCATCTGAAAAATGGTTGTACTAATATTTCAGTTTCTTTCCTGAAATCAGTCAGTTTACTTTTCATCTGTTTGTTCCCTTTGAACCCCTTTTTATCTCTTTTGTATCTTAAATTCTTTGCCCAGAATCCATATTCTCTTTAGATTCTATAAAATTATCTTTTGATTTAAATTTACTTCTGTTTTTGGGGGCAATTTTTTTCTGAAATGTCTTATTTATCTGATCTCTGCTTTTTTCCCTTCTCTCTTTGTTTAAAATTCATTTACGTTCTGTATTTTCTCTTTGGGATGAGCAGATCACCCAGGCAGAAGATCAGGGTCAACTGTCATTGAAACATTTAGAACATGGGCTTTTGTTTTGTAACTTAGTGTTTATTTATCACTGATCTGGTAAATCTAGCTACAAAGAGGGTTAAACCTCTTTCCTCTGTCCTCCCAATTCCACTTTATGTTAGGATTATTAATGGGAAAACACAAAAATGGCCTGTGGACAGTATCCATCTTCAGTCCAGTCTCTTCTGCCCTTCTGGGAAGTGGAAGTGGACCCTGGTCTTTCTTCCCCCAAATAAAGGATCACTAATTAGGCCTTTAGATCTCATGATCTAGAGAAGTACGAATTGTTCTTGATTTCTTGTTTTGTTTCAGTTTCACTGCATTTTGCAGTAGTCTTCTTAATCCTTGATGTGGGGTTGTCATACCTTCCTAATTTCTTTGCAATTGCAATTTTATTTCATTTTAAATTATTTTTATTAATTTTTGTGTCATATTTTCTTGATTATGTTTTACCAGATTTCTCCATCAGTATGCTTTAAAATAGAGTAATGGAGGCATTTTCAATTTAAAATATATTTGCCCTCAAGAATGGAAAACACTTTCATATATGTTATCACATTTATTGCCAAAATATCCTAGTGACATTATAATAATTTGGACACTCTGCTATGTGTCAGAAGACCTGGTTCTGCATTCTAGTTTTGATTTCTTCACTTACCAGCTGTGATTCTTCAATTTAGTCATTTAACTTTTCTGAGTCTCAAGGGGCTAAAAATTCCTATCTCACAAGGCTATTTTGTGATAATCAAATAGAATAAAGTATGTGCAAGTATATTTGAATACTGCAAATTTGAACGCAAGTGTTAGGTACTTTCAATATACACATTTTAGATATATATTTATAACAAGTCATGGCTTTTAAAGGACTATAATAGATTTTGCTTTTTGCTTGAGCTGTCTCCAGATGAACTCCCATTTCTTTATTATGTGATACATATCAACTTGTAATTCATTCCCCTCTTACATCCCCTTCTTCTGTGTTTGCTAAAAGAGATAATCAACCTGCCAGTTCTGGTCCTCAGCATTTGCAAAGCAGAAATGGGAATGGAGAGAAGTGAATTGGGATCAGTGGGTTCATACCAGAAAGAGCAAATATTTACTTGCAGGAAAAAAGTAATAAGGGAAATAAAGGATGGTGAGTCTTCATTTTGGAGAAAGACTTTGGTTAAGGGTAAGACTGGGAGAGAAAGAAACCAGGTCAAAGAGAGAAAGGACATTTTAAACTTTGTTTTGGATTATGAATTAGATCTCTTTTAATGTTTTCAAAAGATACAATACTAGAACTATTTTTAATTACTTTGGGTTGAGGGGCTGTGTTTCTTTGTGATGCCAACTGAAGATAGGACTTAGGCAATGTCTTCTCATTCTGCTCCAGATCTATCCTCCCCTCCTCTCCATTCCGCGCTGTGCCTGTGAGGCTGACCTTGACCTTTGACCATTGGGGAACACTAGAAAGAGATTAGTGGGAGGGAGAAGAGTGAGGTTGGGGCCTTGTTCCTCATACTTTCTCCTTGGAGAGTCACTGTGGACCAGCTGTTCCCCTGCCCAGAGTATATAGCTCCTGGCAGGAGGCCTTCTCTGACTCCAGGTTTGGGTAACCATTCCTCTCTTTTGGCTCAGGTGTGGTAGTGGTCCTCTACTCTTTAGTTCCATTGTGGTTTCTGTACCCTTTGCCTAAACCCTTCTAATCAATAACTTTATAACTCCCCTTCTCAAAGTACCCAAATTAAGTGTGCCAGAACCTTTAATGTTAAAAGGCTACATGAGGCCCTTTGGTTTATATATTTGGTTTGTTTGGTTTATGAAAGTATTTTTTATAGTTTGTGGAATTCCCCTTAGACAAACACAGATGGTTTAGTGGCCATATAGCTCAATCAGCTGAAATGGGCAGAACATTTATTTTCGGCCAGATTTCATGTCTTAAATAGAAGACTATATAATATCACTTCACCAAATTAGAGAACAGGAAGTATGTCTCACTGTCAATAGAAAATGCTAAATCCAGGGAGAGGGAGGAAAGAATGCAAACCTTTATATTTGAGCATGAACATTGTGTGGTATCAGTTCTTAATATCTCATTATTTAATCCTTGTAAGCACTCTATAGGAAAAGTATTTTTTCCTTCATTTTATAAATCTTGAAGGTCAGATAGTCTTAAGTTGTTTGCACAATGCCTGAAAAATGGAACTGGCAGAGGTATGGTTAAACTCTTAGGATCTCAATCCAACAAAAGTTCATTCCCGAACTGGCACCTCAAGAATATATAAGGAGCTCTTTTAAAAATACTGTTTGCCAGGAAACCCCGGACCTGCTGGAAGAAACCTCTGGGATTTTGGCCTTTGGTATGTTTTGGCCTTTGGGTATATTTTTGTAAATTCCCCAGGTGATTCTGATATGCAGCCAGATTTGGAATGACTGAGCTAAAGCTTCCCATTGATTCTGCTCAAAAATGATAATAAACTTTTCTTTTCCAGTTTTTGAATTTTGTCTTTCTGCTATTACTTTAAGCAAACCCATATACCAGAGAGTAAATTATTTCACTGTCTTAGAGTATTTATTGTGATA
>JAQZBX010103727.1:0-11018 GCA_029593785.1 Cabassous unicinctus | reverse complement strand
GATGCTAAAGTTACTTCTGATGAGTCCTTAGACAGAAATGATGAATGTGTAATTGGAAACTGGAAGAAAGATGATACTCATTTTAAAGTGACAGAAAACTTGGCAAAATTGAGTTCTGATGTTGGAAAAGAAGGCAGAATTTGAGAGTGAAGCACTTGGATATTTGGCTGGGGAGATTTCCAAGCTAAGTGTGGAAATTGTAGCCTTGTTTCCCCTTGCAGCTTGTAGTAAAAAGTGAGAGGAAAGGGATAAGCTGAAACCTGAACGCCTAGATACAAAGAGACAGAAATTGATGGTTTTGCAAATTGAGCCTTTGGAAAGTGAGTTCCCAGAGAATAGTGCTTCATAAGAGGGTTCAATTGAATATGGAACAAGTCAGCAATTTCACTGCAAAACAGGACTGGAAATGCAGTTATCCAGAAAAGATTTGTGCAAAGTTCTCTTGTCTGGTGGTTTGGACCCCTGTGTATAAATGCAAAACTGACAAGTTTATTTTGTGAGATCTGTTTGAATGGAATCACTGCAAGCTTAGACTAAATGGGACAGATTTAAGGAAAAATCACTTTAAGAGCAGAACCATGGTATCTGATGTCCAGACCCAAGACATCTTCTCAAACCAAGAATGCAAGCCCACCCATGTGTGGAAAGGGTGAGTATGCCCCGGCACTTGGAGAGAGGGGCCTTACCCCATTGTTCAGGAAGAGTGCTGCCAGCCCAGTCTTCAGATACAGTTGAGCATATTCGCTGGAGATTGCTGTGAGTCTGGCCACTACTACAATGTTCTCAGAGGGTGGACCCTTCACCCCAGTGTTCAGGGAAAGCATGGTCTCTGTGCAAGCATTTGGAAAGGGTGGGGGCTGCTGCTCAATCAGACCCTTAGGATAAAACTTTATTCCATAGATGACCCTGAGACCTTGAAATCTAACAGAGTATGCCCTGCAGGGTTTTGGAATTGTTTTGGACTGATGACCCCTGTTTTCTTTCGAATTTCTCCCTATGGGAAGGGAAATGTTTATCCTATGCCTGTTCCTCCTTTGTTTATTGGAAGCAGATAACTAGTTCTCTAGGTTTCACACATCCACAGCTGGAGGGGAATTGTGTCCCAGAAACGACCACAACTATAACTAATTTTGATGAGACTTTTTAGTTAGTATTGTTACAGAAATAACTTATGACATTTGGTTATGTTGTGATGGAATGATTGTATTTTGTATGTTGATAGAACATGACGTTTCTGTGGTCTAGAGGGTGGTGTGTGGTGGTTTGAAGCTGCATGTACCCCAGTAAAACAGTTCTTAAATCTAATCCATTCCTGGGAGTATAACTCCATTGAAAGTAGGCTCTTTTGATGAGGCTACTTCAGTTAAGATGTGACCCACCTCGATGGAACTTAATTCCATTACTGGAGACCTTTGTAAATGGAATGAACACACACAGAGAAAAAGAAGCCACAGAAGCAAGAAGCTGAAAGCATTGAAACCTGAAAGAGAAGGGCGAGACCAGCAGATGCTGCTATGTACCTTGCCATGTGGCAGAAAAGCCAATGATCACTGGCAGCTGGCTTTGGGAAGAAAATACCACCTTGATGATGTCTTGATTTCATCGTTTATTAGGACTCTAACTGGAAGCAAATAAATTCCCATCATTCAAGTGGAAGGATTTTATGGTATCTGCTTTAAGCAGCCTAGGAAATGAAAACACCAAATATCAAAATGGCAGAAGAAAATCTTACATTATCAGTAGTTATTTTAAATGCAAATGGATTACATTCTCAGGTCAAAAGGCAGAGATTGGAAGAATAGATAAAAAATCATGACCCAAATATACAATGTTTACAAGAGACACACCTTACAGAAAAAGACACAAGTAGGTTAGAAGTGAAAGGATGGGAAAAACAAAACATTCAAATAGCAACCCAAAGAAGGTTGCTCAAAGTAAAAAACTGTTATGAGAGACAAAGGAGATCACTATATACTGATAAAGTGGTCAGATCAATAGAAGACATAATTACAAATAAATATGCAAAATGTATGAAGAAATATTTGGCAGATTTAAAGGGAGAAATAGATGGTTTTGCATTAATAGTAGGAAACATCAATACAACCCTTTACATAACAGATAAAGCATCTAGAGAGAAGATCACTGAGGAAACAGAAGACTTGAACAATACATATATTTATTATAAGTATAAAACTTCACTCAACAGCAGCAGAATACACATTCTTCTCTATTGCACATGGGTCATACTCCAAAAGAGACTATATGTTAGCTCACGAAACAAGACTCACAATTTAAAAATATTTAACTCATACAATGTATCTTTTCTGACATCAAAGGAATGAAGCTAGAAATCAATAATAGAGGGAGAACTGGAAAATTCACCAATATGTAGAAATTAAACAACATGCACTTAAATAACTACTGGATCAGAGAAGCAATCACAGGGAAATTAGGAAACATATTGTGGTGAATTATAAAGAAAACACACCTCACCAAAACTTAAGGGATTCAGCAAAGACAGTGCTGAGAGGGACAATTATAGCTCCGAATGCTTACATTGAAAAAGAAGGGCAATTTCAAGTCAGAGACCTAACATCGCAACTGGAAGATCTAGGAAAAGAAGAGAAAATGAAATCCACAGCAAGCAGAAGGGAAAAAAATGGTTTATAATGGAGAGAAATGAGACAGAGAATAACAAATATAGAGTTAATCAATGAGACCAAATGTTTGCTCTATGAAAAGTACAATAAAATCCACAAACCTTAAGCTATACTGACAAAGAAAAAAAAAGAACATAAATAACTAAAATCAGAAATGAAAGGGGGGCTATTACAGTATTACAGTGACCCCACAGCCACCCAACATTGAATATCCCAGGAACGGATGGCTTTATGGTGAAGTTTACCATATAATTCAAAGAAGAATTAATACAAATCCTTCTCAAACTCTTCCAAAAAGTTGAAGGGCAGGATTTGACTCCTTCTATGAGGTCAATATCACCTTAATACCAAATCCAGATAAAGAAATCATGAGGAAAGAAAATTACAGTCTAATAGCCCTTATGAATATAGATGCAAACATCCTTAACAAAAAACATAAAGGATTTATACACCATGGTCAGAGGGATTTATCTCAGTTACACAAGGGTGATTCAACAGAAAAATATCAATAATGTAATAGATCTAATGGGGGAAAAACACACGATCATCTCAATTAATGCCGAAAAGGCATTTGACAAAATCCAGTAACTGGTCTGGATAAAAACACTCAGAAAACTGGGAATAGAATAAAATATCCTTAACATGGTAAAGATCATATATGAAAAATCCATATCTAACATGATACTTAAATTTGAAAGACTGAAAGCTTTCCCTCTAATATCTGGAAAAAGACAAGTAATGAACAATCTAAAAATCTGAAATCAAGAAAAATTTTCATCCACAATAGTAACTAAAAGAATCAAATATTTAGGTATAAATTTAACCAAGTATGTAAAGCACTTATACACTATACATGGAAAACTACAAAACCTTGCTGGAAGTAATCAAAGAAGATCTAAATAACCGGAAGGACATTCTGTGTTCATGAATTAGAAGACTAAATAATGTTAAGACATTAATTCTATCCAAAATGATTTGCAAATTAAATGCAATAAAATTCCAATAGACTTCTTTGCAGAAATGGGAAAGCCAATCTTCAAATTTATATGGAAGGGAAAGGGATCCAGAATAGCCAAACCATCTTGAAATTATAGAACACATTTTGAAGACTCACAATTCCTGATTATAAAGCATATTAAAGAACTACAGTAATCAAAACAGCATGGTAGTGTGTTATGGAGTGACATATAGACCACTGAAATTGAACTGAGGATGAAGAAATAAACCCTCACATCTATGGCCAATTGATTTTTCACAAGGGTGCCATGTCCACTCAGCGGGGGAAAGAATTGTCTCTTTAACAAACAGTCCTGGGAAAACTGTGCATCCAAATACTCTGAGAATGAAGGTGAATCCATACCTCACACAGTATACACAAATTAATCTTAAAATGTATCAAAGACCTAAATATGAGAACCCAAACTATAAAATTGCTAGACGAAATCAAAGAGAAGAATATTCAAAACCTTGGGTTAGCAATGGTTTCTTAGACTTTAAACCAAAAAGCTTTAGCAACAAAATAAAATAGAAAAAGGGGACTTCATTAAAATAAAAAAAAACAACTTTTGTTCATCAAAGGTCTTCATCATGAATATAAAAAGGCAAGCTACAAAATGGGATAAAATATTTGGAAACCACATATCCAAAAACAGTTTAATTTCTAGACTATATAAAGACTCCTATAACTCAACAACCAAAAACAAAAACAATTAAAAATTGGGAAAAGATGTAAATAGACATTTCTCCATAGAAGATATACAAATGGACAATAAGCCTATCAAAAGATGCTTAACATCATTAGCTATTAGGGAAATACAAATCAAAACCACAATGAAATATCATTTTCCACCTAGTAGAATGACCACTATTTAAAAAATAAATTGTATTGGAGAGGATGTGGAGAAATAGGAACACTCATTCACTGCTGGTGGCAATGTGAAATGGTGCAGCCACTGTGGAGGACAGTCTGGCAGTTCCTCAGAAAGACAAGTCTAGAACTACCATATGACTTGCCATCCCACTTCTAGGAACATATCCAAAAGAATTGAAAGCAGGGATTCACACAGATATTTGCACACCTATGCAGTTTATTTGAATGGGGGTTTTCATAGGAGTATGAAAAAGATTGGGGTTTTCTAAATGTAAAGAAAAATATGACGACAAGATTTAGGAACCTTTTGGGACATTTTACAAATATATTAGAAATTGTGCTTTGAGGGACGTCTTTCAAGGGTGTTGTACAAGATATTTCTTCGTTTGCATTAGACCCGTTAAATAAATTCGATTGCCATTAACAGTCAAAACCAGGCAACCTTGAGTGCAGTTATTTCATTTGTGTCTGTACAATTTCTTTTCTTTTTCCTTACTTCTGCAAGCAGGAAAATAAAACATTTTGCTATATTTTTGTATCTGAATCAGTAGAAATAAGAAAAGTAGTTTATTTGCTGTGACTCTGCATCAACACTTTCAAAGAGGCAGCCAGAGAAATTGGGGAACATGGGGTACGGGACAACCTATTGTGACGATCTTCTCTCTCCATTCTCCTCAAATTTAGGAATCAGTAAGTAGAGGCATTCATGAGCTAATTGTGTAATCAAAAGACATTCTGGAGCCTGAAGACACCCTATGGGATTCTGAAAGCAGGAGTATGGAAGTATTATAAGGGCCTCTGTAGTGGATCATTTTTGATGCATAGAAGGAAGTAATCAGATGGTGTGAGTCACTGCTGCTTGCATGTCATCCCAAATGGATAGCATGACATTTGACTGGAGGTGTAAATGAGGGGATGGAGCCCTAAATCATATTTTAAAATTTATTTCAACTAATTTCCATGGATATTTTTAAAATGAATTCCTAAAGCATATTAGTTGATAGGAAGGAAAAGCAAAGCGAGCACCAGGTTTAACAGGTTAGCTAAGAAATCATGAAGAGGACATTCTTAAATAGAATAATTTTCATTAATGATTATCATTTATACTTGATGATCAAATTTTGTTTGGCTTTAATTGAATAATTTAGAACTCAACTACTATTCCAAAGATGTAAAGAGAAAGCAAGCCTATCTATTAATCGGGCTTTCACCCAATGCTGTCCACTTTAGAAATGGATATTATTCAACCAAAGGGATGTTTTCTGAAAGTCTGGAGTTTTTGTTCTTGTTATTTGAACATGCCTTGAGTAATTTGGGAAGTTTTTTTTTTGGCGGGGTTGGAGGGGGGGGGTCTTAGAAATTTTGTTAAAAGCAATGAATATTTAATAGATTGCTCAATGTAACTAAAGGTAGGCTGTTTTTATTATTACGCTGGTCGTATTATGCTACAATTAATCTTTATGTGTCTGCCTTCCTTCTGTTTCTGTGAATAATTCAAGGGTGGAATGCATGTCATAATATCCTTTGTCATCTCTTCATGTACTTAATAGTGTGCAATACTGAGTAAATTATCAATAAATGTATTTTTAATAAAATAATGAAGGAGTGAATGTAACATTTCATAGAGTCAAAAGTACAGCCATCTTTCTAGCATAATATTGTAATGGCAAGTCATTCCCATCAGTCTTCCTGTGATTTTAGTGTCCTCCCAAGAGTCTCCTATGCAAAGAGGAGAACATTTAATGAGTCCTCAGTTCTTTAGACTACGGTATAGACTGCTTGGATTTTAGATATTGTTGTTATGTATAGTGTTTATTATTTTATTTTGCCTAGTTTTTAAGAACAAGATTTTGGAGTATTTTTTAAATCTATGTTGAGGTTGAATCATGTCCTCCACAAAAGTCATGTTCAAGGGAGTGGGTGTAGCTCAGTGGTTGAGCACCTGCTTCTCACGCCTGAGGTCCCAGGTTCAACTCCTGGTACATCCTCAAAAAAAAAAAAAGTCACACTTAGGTCTTAATGCTCACGTCTCTGGGTGTGAGCCCATTTATAAATAAGACCTTTGAAGACACTGTTATTACTGAAGGTGAAGCCAAACTGAATAAGGGAGAACTTTAATTTAACATAGATGCAATAAGCAAAGGAAATTTCAGAAGCAGTCCATTAGGAGAAGGCGTAAATCAGTGGAAATCAGAGCTGCAACACAAACACAGAGATCTCCATGTGACAGAGGATTGTCAGGATGCTACCGGCTCTGGGAGAAAGCAAGCCCTGCCCGCACCTCGATGTCGGACTTCCAGCCTCCAAATCGCGAGGCAACAAATTCCTCTTATTTAAGCCTATTTAAATTTTTAGCCTTTGGTGTTTGTCATAGCAGCTCTGGCAAACTAAGGCTGTCTATCAAACAGCAGACAGTCTGCATGTAACTGTGCTGGCCTTCAGCTTTTCCATGGCAGTGCCTGGTGGTTTAGAAGGAGACACAGTGTCTAGCCTTTAGCTGACATTTACTAGTTAGGTGTACTGTATCCGTTTGCAGTTTAAGAATGACTTCATTATACCCTAGGAGAGAAAAACAAAGATTCTGAGAGGAAACTAATGCTCTGGCTTTGTTGATTAACAATATGCTCAGGGTTGAGATTTGAACAGAGTGTGGGCAGCAAGGCAGTTGTTCCTCAAAAAAAGTGACTATCTGTGTTGTCAGTCTCTTCAAATTAATTTAATTGTTGCTAAAAAACATGGTATGTGCTATTCACAACAAAAGGCACGCTAAAATGAAAATGTACACATCTCATCCTTAAGAAGTACAAAGGGTAGATTCCAGAAGGATCCTTTGAATATGGGGAGCAGAACACAGAGCACAGATGGCAACCTTCTCTCCCTCGCTTCTCCCTGCTGGGGTTTCTCAATGAGGAAATCAACGTGGCTGCTGTTAGGGCTGGAAATGAGGGTGGATATCCTAAAGTCCATTTGAATCTGCCCAACAGGAGAGCAGATGCAGGGGGCAGTGTTTGCAATGCTGGAAGGGATGGGGAATCTCTCAAGAGTGAGCAGCAGAGGTGTGGTCTGGGCTGGTGGCAGGAGACTGCACCCCACGAAGCCCAGAAGATGACTTCCATTTACAGAGAGAGGAAGCTAGTGCCTGGAGGTGGGTGGGGCTGGAGGTGCTCCTGGTGGGGAAAGATGGAATGGCAGGAGGATGTTTACTCTGAGATCAATCACCGAGTTGTATATCTTGTATATACTTTTCTGTATATATGTTATGTTTCAAAATAAAAAAATATTTATAAAAGAAAAAATGAAAATATGGCATTTAGGATTCTTGCATGACATAGAGCAATTTATAATGTTACAAAGAGTCACCTTTAAAGAAACTATTTAAAAATTCTGATACTTAGCCAATCATCCATTTACTGTAAAAATGTATGTTTTAAAATCAGAAGAAAATGAAATTGTATTTCTGAATTCCTCCATGTTCCATGTTACATGTCTAATATTACACCTAGTATGTTGCCTAATAATTAATTTTTCTATTAACTTTTTATTTTAGAGTAGCTTAAGATTTGCAGAAAAGTTGCAATATTAATACAGTGCATTATTTTATGCCCACACCCAGTTTCCTCTATTGTTAATACATTAAGTTAATTGATAGATTTGACACAACTAATGAACCAAAATTAATATATTTTTGTTACCTAAAGACCATAATTTATTTGGATATTGTTTTAGGTTCTCTAGGGAAACAGAAGAGACAGGAGATGTGTGTGTGTGTGTGTGTGTGTGTGTGTGTGTGTATGTGTATTATGTAAATATTATGAGATTGTTTAAAGGAATTGACTCAAATGACAGTGGAGATAGGCCATGCCAAATTCTGTAGGGCAGGCCACAAACTGGAAACTCTGATGAAGATTCCCTGGAGCAGCTGGCTGGGTGAAGTAGAGATGGAAATTTGGACTACTGAAATCATCACTTCTCCTTTTAAAGCCTTCAACTGATTGGATGAGATGTCTCTCCTTGTTGAAGACAATCTCCTCATTTGACTGTAGAAGTAATCAGTCATAGATGCAATCAATTTACTGATGATATAAGTCCATGATATGTCCTCCCGGTAACAATCAGGTAAGTGCCTCCTTGATCAAACTGGACACCATGACTTGGCCAAGTTGACAAATGATCTCAACCATCACAGAGTCTCTTAGTTTTCACTTAATGTTCTTTATCTCCCCTAAGCTCCCATCCAGGATCCTATATTACATTTAGTTGCCAAGTCTCCTTGGGATCCACTAGACTCTGGACATTTCTCAGACTCTCCTGTTTTTGATGACCTTGACAGTTTTGAGGAGGACCAGGCAAGTATTTTATAGAATGTACCTCAATTTTGTTTTGCCTGATTTTTTTCTCATGATTCCAGTGGGGTTACGGGTTGTTAGGAGGAAGAGGTAAACTGCCCTTCTCATCACATCGTATCAAGGGTACATACCATCCACATAACTTACACTGATGAGGTTGACCTTTTTTACCTGGCAACGCAGTGTTTTCAGGTTTATCCCTTTGTCCTCTTTGGTAGGAAGTCAGTTTGTGAATTTCACACAAAAAGGGTTGAATTCAGAGTCCTGGCTCTCAAAATTAGTCTTCAACTGTCTTCTGAAATACTTAGTTATCCCACTGCCCCCACATTTCTGTGTCTTTCTTCACAAATGGATAAAATAAAAGCACTCTGTGAGGATTAATTGAGTGCCATTTCAAAATGGAACATAAAGAGGAGTGTTTCTGCTTGTCTATTCAAATTTAAAACTACAATATCGTGTTTTTATTCTACTCGTTCACTGGCCTCAAAGCTCTAAATCTCCTTTTCTGAAGACAAATAAACCTGCTTCTCAGGAGATCTGAAATGCTCACTGGCATTAATATGCTCTATTATTGTGCAAATGTTTCTTTGTGAACCTAAGATGAAAATAAATAAAAAAGCAGATACGGGTAAATATCTGGAATTCAAAACAGAAACAGGAATTCAATATTGAAAAAAGTAATTTCATGATATTTGAAACACACAATTTGTGATTATCTGTTCAAGGTCAACTTGGCTTTTCATGTTTATTTTTTTATTTTTCCATGTAATTTTAGGGCAAGCATATTCAGTTTCTCCAGAAATCCAACTGGAATTTTTAATAGTATTAAATTAAATTTATAGGATAATTTAGGAAGAAATAACATTTTTATAACATTAACTAAAAGCTTAGAACTTAAAGTGGTCTTGTGACTGGTGAACCTGAGAACCATTGACAAATATCATGTATCTTGGGGAAACACTCCCTTAATTTCAGATTTGCATCATAGAATCCATTAATAGTATTTGGGTTTTTTTTTCCATAAAGATTCAGGCTAAGGTTATTAAAATATAAAACTATGGATATTTAAAAAATATTTACAAGTCTTCATTCATTCTGTCTCAGGAACTCTTTACTGAGCTCCAGTCTCTGCTGGAGTGGTAGACATGGGGAACTCCAGACAAGCAGGACCCCAACACTGTAGCAGCTTGCCAGTCATCTTCACCCTAATTGTAGTAAGTGGAGCAGATTAATTCTAGCACATAGGAAAAGAGACAACAAAAGCACAGGTATTTGAGGATGGAGAAGAAAGTTCCCTTTCCTCCCCAAACCAGAGAATGGCATGATTAGTGTCATGAACAATTAGTCAACACCATTTTTCCAGGCAGCATGGGAAGCACATGGCACAATCATAACCATAGAAAGAGCAGGTGCCTCCAGTGAGTGTGCCAGGCCCTTGTTCAATATTTTATCATTTATCTATCCCAACTGGCCCATTTGGTGGTACCATTGGATCCTCAAGCTCCTAATGAGGAAACTGAGACCAGGACCAGAACGTTGACACAAATTGTCCAGGGTCCCCCAACGAGCAGTCTTGGGCCCAGAATTTGAACTCAGAGCAGGCTGACTTTAGAGCCACACCTTAACCACCCTAGCCAATCTCAGACTTCAATTTACTGGGGTGGTCATGGCATACATGTGGACACCTGATGAACTGTGGAGATCAGGATATGCTAAGTATGAAATAAGTGGTTTACTCTCTGAGTGCAGAGGAATGAGGACTGAGATGACACCAGAAAGCTTCAGCCCTGTGTTTATGTCTCATTTGTAGTTTCCTTGTACCCAGCAAATTTGGAACTAGCCATTTGTCTGGCTTTGTATATGCTTGAAATAAAGAAAATTATGGACTCAGTGCTGATAAGTCATTTGGTCAGCTTTACATTAACATTGTATCATGAATCCTTGTTATACTTTCTTATTAGTTCCAGGGTTTTTTGTTGATTCTTTATGATTTTCTACATAGACAATCATGTCATCTGCAAACAAAGGCAGTTTTATTTCTTCCTCACCAATCTGTAATTTCTTTTCTTGTCTTATTGCATTAGATAGAAATTCCAATACAATTTAGAATGAGAGTAGTGAGAGTGGACATCTTTGTCTTGT
>JAQZBX010103726.1:0-11033 GCA_029593785.1 Cabassous unicinctus | reverse complement strand
GGGGCTCTATCCACTGAGCCACACCCGCTTCCCGGATCAGATTTTTAAAAAAGCCTGAAGCCACCTTTCAAGTCTTACCTTCTCCATGGCTGTTAAGCAGAAGCATGGAAATCTCTGGTTCAGAGTTTTATCTGGACTCAAAGCTCTTTGTAACCTTTCATAGACCCCTTCATTTCGTTCCCCAAACCCTCACTGAGAACCAGCTATGTGCCAGATCTGTGTTAGACGCTGGAACACGAAGGTGAGGAAGGCCTGTCCATATCCTGAAGAAGCCGACAGGCTCCCAGCTCCTGGTGGCTTCTGCTGGACCCTCTTCCTGTCTGTGTGGGCCAGGTCCAGAGGCAGGGGTCGAGGATGGTCAGGTAGCATTAATAAGGGCAGGGAAAAGTCAAGTCTGCCTGCCCTTAAGCTACTAGAGAAAAGGGTTTAGAGATTCCCCTTTGACCTTCGTAAACCTTGGGCTGCTGCTGACTTGTGACATCCCCTTTCTGTGGCCCATGACTGATCAATCTAGGTAACAGGCACTGCCTCCCGAAGACAGGGTCTCTGGGAGGGTCTCAAAGAAATATATCTCCTCCTCCCCAAGGCCCAAAGTTGGGGGCTCAAAGAACATCCAAAAAGGTGATTCAACTCCAGTAAGCTCACAGGGCAAGTTCAGACCAGAAACTCCTGAAACAAAAAGGGACGTGTGCTGGGCCCCAAGGGGAAGGTATGTTTCTGCCTAATTTGGAGCATGAAGACAAGCCCTGGGGTGGGGTCTCAGAAATTAGAGTCCAACCTTCTTAGGGACCCCTGTAACTAATGTGTAGAGGATCCATGGCTCCACATTAGAGGAACGTGAGGCCCAGAGAGGGAGGGGCACAGAGCTAGCCGGAGGCAGAGCCAGGCCTGGGAAACAAGGCTCCTGACTGATTTGAGAGGCCATTTGGCCACCATCATATTCTCTCCCGAAAGGCATCTTGCTCCATGCCTCAGTAATAAAATCATGACTCTTAATTCCAATGTTTTTCATTCCCAGAGAAAACTCAGGATGATCATGGAAGGCTCAAGAGGGGGAAAATACAGGAACAAATTGTCTTTTTGGAACTGGCCAAAGTGGACCAACACTTCTCCACTTCTTTAACATCCCTGGGGCTCTCAATCCCACCAACTCCTTACCTTACATGGCCCTTCTGGTCATTATGCGCTGCAGGAAAACACACTAGTCCCAATTCTGGGCAGTGGAGGGAGAAAACTATTTGGATTACCTAGAATTCCAGCACTGCCAGTAGAACTTTCTGTGATGATGGGCATGTTCTGTATTTGTGCCATCAATACAGTAGCTATCAGCCACATGCGGCCTTTGGACACTTGAAATGTGGCTAGTGCAACTAAGGAACTGAATTTTAAATTTTATTTAATTAAAACATAGCCATATGTGGCTAGTGGCTATTGTATTGGACAGAGGTCTAGAAACAATACATACTACATAATAAAAGTGTTGTATTGAGGGGTGGATGTAGCTCAAGTGGTTAAGCACCTGCTTCCCATGTACAAGGTCTTGGGTTCGATCCTCAGTACCTCCTAAAAACAAACAAATGGAAAAAAAAGTGCTATATTGATTTTTTTTTTTGGTCTTAATTGCTAATTGGTTTATTCTCAATTCCTAGCTAAAGTACTATCATTTTATTTTCATCAAATCTCACAGAAGAGTGAAGAGACAAAGAGGCTTGGTTTCTTACTTTATTATTTTTATTGAGGAACAGTTAAGAGATCTTCATCAGTCCTCATGACAAAGCCTTTGTCTGCAGCCTTCCCTGTACCTCCGTGGAGGACAGAGAGTCTAGGGAACCAAGAATGGTGTTTGGGAACACTGGGTTGTTTTCCTATACCAGTAGGGAAGAAAACACACATTCTTTATTCAATTGCTTCAAATCTGCCACACTATAAGTGAGTGGAAGATACAAACCCAGCAGGCCAGGAAGGCAGGGATCACAACGTGAGGCAAGTTTCTGCTGCCAAGCTGACGGGAGGCCTGACGATTGTATTCCTGCTTCCTGGGGAAGCACAGCCCCTGCTGGTGCCAACAGGGCCCCGGGGCAACACGGCTTGCTATGGTAGATACGGCCAGTCAGGACCGTGGCTCTCGTGAAGTGCTGCTTGGCGTTGCCAACCAGAGTGGAGGCCCCAACTCTGTGAATGGTGATGGGGTCATTCGTTCTGTCTCCTCAGACCCTTCAGAGACGGTGTTCAGGTGGCACCTAGGCCACCACCAGCATCTCTAGCAAGTCTGCCTACAACACGGGACTTAGAAAGGATCACGGTGTGTCAAGGAGAGGCCACTAAAATAGTGCCTGTGCTGGGGCACCATTACCCACTCTCACTGCCATTAAAGATACTGGGGCAGCAAGCCCACAAGTCTGCACAATCCTCAGGAGGGAGGAGGCAGGACCACTCTCCCTGGGCATCCTCAGCCTCCAGTGTAGAAACTCCATACGCCAGAGTGTGTACCTCTAGGTGCCCCCACACCCAGGGCTGTGAGCTATTTTGTAAACCCACGAGCTGCTGGTCTCCGCTGTCCCTGAACATCTCGCAAGCTCACTGGAAAGCATGCCATTGTAAGATCCCAATATGATTGTTCCCTGTATGTAGCAGAGATCCACCCACTTACGATATCCCAGAACAATCCTCCAACTGCTTCCAAACAAAAGGTATAGAACGATGATCAGGCCAAGCTGTAAGGTTAAGGAGATGGAAAAAGAGAAAGGCACCCAAAGCACAAAGACCTCTGCTCACAAAGATTAAACCACTCTGATCTGAGCTGCTGGTGAGTGAACTAGGAGCAGGAGCCTCTGCAGGGGTTTCTGCCAGGGAGGCCGTCTGCCCAGTTCAGTGCTGGTCCAGTCACAGGGGCTGTGGCCACATCTGCCCCAGAGGGGAGGGGAGGAGGTCCTTTCCTAGGCAGGGGGTGCTGCTCCCTTAAGCTTCTAGGCATAGAGTGTTTGATTCAAAGAGGATCCACATATAAAATACCTGACGACCAAATATCAATGTATTTCTTGAAACTGAGGCTTTCCTTCATTTCTCATTTTAACTTTGTTTAAATATTAGTTATTCCTGGTGTCAGGAAAGAGGGAGAGAAAGCCTGGGTAGGGCAGTGAGGGTAGAGATAAAGGAAGAAAATAAATAGAAAGAAAAGGAGACTAAAAAGTGAAGAGATAAAGGGGGGATTACTTGGGGGACAAGGTATAGCTACAATGGAGAAATAACTGCCATTATATAGAAAATTAGCCATTTCGCTTACACAGCTAGAGTAAATCTTGTTCTGTTCTCTTCTCACAGAACTCTCCTGTCAGTCATGCCATCACACACTTATTGCAACAGAAAAACCCTTAGTAAACAACCCCATCATGACGAACACTAGAGACAGGTTTCCTTGTTCAGGTGATTGCTATGCAAAGGCAAGATGGTGCACTTCTCCCACCTCTTCCTTCTTGTCCAGCAGGTAATGAATTCTCTGGAGTTGCCCGCAACATAATAGTATAAGGTATAATTAGTCCCTTCTTCTATTAAAAAGCTGGCAATGCCAGACCAGGAGTCTGATTAATTCAGAGATGTCCCAGGGCACAAGGCATCCAGTAGGGTTCAACTAAGGAGACACTGGGAGGGGGCAGCCCCCAATTCCTAAGGCCGGGTGCTCCTTCATCTCTCTGGTGAGCCGAGCTGTCCATCTGCTGAATCTTTGGCATGCTGGGCTCAGGTGTCAGCCGGGTTGACCTCTTTGGAACAGAAATAGTGCACGACCACTCCATTGGGGTATCTTGCAAATGCACTGCAAGGAAGGAAAATGTCTCAGGAGTGAGGACCTCTAATCAAAGACTACTGCTCCTGCACCTGGAAAAGGCACCTTGCCCCGGAGCCATCACAGCTGCAGCCCACCCTAATTACAAAGAACAGCCTGCCACTAAGGTCTCTGGATTTAGGTAGCCACATCTCTGTTGGATAAATGAACAGAGGATGAGTTTCACACAGCATGAATGTGGATATCTCTTTTTAAGTAATCAATGCAAAACACACAGCCGATGGGGCACTGCTCTGGCCCCTGGCTCAGCAATGGCTCCCAGACAGCAGACAATGCTCATCAGAATGAGTTCCAGATTAATTCTAAGGTCAGGGAGTTAGGTCTTTCTAAAGAAAAGGATTCACCCAGCCATATAAGAAAAACGACAAGTCACTCTCCTTTGAAGGAAAAGATGGAGATTATGTCTTAAAACTGTATGTTGCTGGCTCACGATTTTACTCAAGTCATGAGGTAAGAGGTTGAAGGATCTTTCTCTTCCTTCAGAGGCTTATCCTTAAAAGGTGAGGACTCTCTGCCCACATTCAACTCTCTCACATACATCGGCCACATCATAATTTCTAGCAGCCAGAGGGCAAGAAGTTAAAGCGTCCCATTTCACACATTTCAGGTCTTTAAGTTCTCAAAGCCCACTTCCAAAGATAACATGGACAGCTCTCTGGAAACTCAGAAACTAAAAGCAGCCAAGAGAGTCAGTAGCCAGTGTGCATCCTCTTTGGTAAGTGGGCAGCAGTCTATCCTGAGCAGTACCCGCTCCACGGGGAACTGGACTTTGCCTTGCTGCCTCCAGCTAGCTGAGCTACGAGGAGCCTGTATCAGCTCAGGTGCCTACTCAGGGGTGGGAGAGGAGGGTCACCTGTTTCCGATTTTCTTCTTACACACCATGCACACCTTCTCCTCTGTGATGATGCACTTCACCTGCTGGTGCAAAATCCGCTCTTCCTGGACCTGGAAAGAACAGAAAGATTGGGGGAGAAGTTCCATGGTCCAGCATGTAGAAACAGCAGACAGAGGCTGGCACTGATTCCTCTAACTGAATCACAATGAAATGTCAAGTTGACTGCTGGGTTGTGTAAAGTTATTGTGTAAAGGAACACAATGCTTTCCTTCTGTCCGAATGGAATATGTGATAACTGTCTCATACTGAAAAATCAAAGCCCACCCCAGAATGTGGGAGGCCCATACCCGCAAGAACTCTGCATGGAGAAGGTTCTTGAGCACTTGATTGAACCGTTTCTTTTGTGCATTTTCTTCTAAGACTTTTTCCAGAAAGATGCGTATATCATTAATCTGAGTGTTTGCAGGCAGAAGGTTGATGGCCTAGAAATAGGACACATATGGGAAGAGGGTTTGGTGGAAGAGGAGTGAGACTGAGAAAACATCTAAAGCCACAGAACTCTCAGATCCCAGTCTCTTTTCCCATTCCTTCTTCTCGTTCGATGCTTCCTGCACACACCCTCCATCTCCCCAAGAACTCCTGACCTTGGTGGTGTCCAGTTTGCTGTGGTGCAACTCGAGGACCTGCAGAGCAGCCTGTAGGTTGGCCTGCGGCTCCAGCAGCTCCAACTTGATTGGCCCCAGGCAGTGAATGTTGGGGGGTGACAGGTACATCCGAAGCAGGGAAAGATACACCTGTCTCACACAGACATGGGCCATGCACGTCAGAGCCCTGATGGCCCTACTGGCCCCCTTCCAAGAACCCCCAGCACTGACCAAGCCTAATGATAAGGGTTAGTCTATAGTTAACAGCTGTCATAGAACAAAACATCACTTTTCACCTTTTAAAAAGATTTTGGTAATGTCAAATAGTCAACTGAAGATGTTAAAACTTAGGGACAGTTTTTCCGTGAAAGAAAAAAACCCACAAATACAAAGGCTTTGTATTTGTTTAGCATTTTGCAGTTTACAAAATGCCAACACCTCAAAATAACTCAAAAAGGTTTCTCATTTCCTTTGGGCTTTGAAAGCTGAGACCTGTCTACATTTTGGCAGGTGAGGATTAAGCCAAGGTGAGATGATGCGTTTCCTGCTGGTACCAGAACCACAGGGCTTCTCACCTCGGCACTACTGACATTTGGGGCTGGGTAATCCTTTGGTGTTGGGGTTTGTCCTGTGCACTGCTCAGGAGCATCCCTGGCCTCTAACCACTAGCTGCCAGTAGCACCTTCCCTTGTCATGAAAATCAAAAGTGTCTCCAGGCACTGACAAGTCCACGTGCATTCTAGATATAGTACATACATGCGCCTTGTAAAAACCACCAGGTGTTCCTTCTCACTAGGCTGAGCACATAATTTATGATACTTGAGAGTAAAGGGGCAGAGGTGCTATTAATAATCACACTGAGGCACGATGTGTGAACCCAAGCAGCCCTGCCACCCGGCCTCTTACTTGGCACACAGATGCAACTCTATCAGCCCAGAACCACACCCTGCATGGCGCGCCATGTCACCTGGCCAAAGCGGATGGGGTCAGGTAAGCTAAGGGGGCAGTCAGATGCACAAGCACACCCTGGGGCCAGGGCCACTCACTTACATCTTTGTTGCCATCTTTGCTTCGGTCATAATGCTTGTGGCAGTACCTGCAATGGAGAAAGTGGTGGGACAAGGCCAAAGGGGGCACACGGAGAGGAGAGGTCACCAGTGCTGCCTATGAGCAGCCTAATGACAACGAGTCCAGTCGGGGGCTGGGCCAGGAGGCGGTTCTCACTCCTGCTGCAGAGCCTGGGGAGATGGCTTTCTCAGTCTCTCACACTGCTCATCTCTCTGGGGGGCCTGCTTTTAGACCCCTTGGGAGGGGGTGTAGCTGAGTCAACTTACTCCTCAGCCATCCTTGTATCCTTCAAGATGTGGACATAGATGAAGAGGGCCTGTTCATGTTTCCCCATGCGCCCCAAGAGGAGAGCTCGTTCTTCCAAGAGGCCTGTACGGAAAAGAAATATAAGTAAACACCACCACCATTGTGTCAGCACAAGGTCAGGGACGAAGCTATTAGACTAATGGATTTGGGGGCCAATATAAAATGGGAGAAAATTACTGAACTTAAAAAGGGGAAGTGAGAACTGTGTTAGGAGGGACTTTATTCTATCTTTTTTTGGTGATCACTTACAAACTTGGTGTGGCAGTTTGATTTTATTTATGAATTCCAAAAAGAGATATTGATTATGTTTGTAAACTGGCCGGTTCTTCTGGGCATGGTACTTTTTGATTGTATTAAATTCAAAGATTACGCTTACTTGATTAAATTAAGATTAAAGCTTTGATTCAGCCACATCAATAGGGCACTGAGTCCCTGCCCCCTTGGTGGGCAGACACACACACAGAAAAAGACAAAGCAGAGGAAGAGAGAGAGCTCAGAGCGATGAGTTTGACAGTCTATAGCTGACCTTATGAAGAGAACAGAACAGCTGAGCCCAGAAAGAAAGGAACCCCAGGAAGAGTGAGAGCCTTATTCCAGCCTATAGCTGAGATCAAAAGAAGCTGGAGCCACGAAGCCTTAAGAGGAAGGCAGGCAGGCTGAACCCTTGCAGACATCGCCCACCATCTTGCTTCAACAAGCGGCTAACTTTGGATGAGAAAATATCTTCTATGGTACCTTGAGTTGGACTCTTTAGGGCATTGTGACTGTAAGCTTCTACCCCAAATAAACACCCTTTATAAAAGCCAACAGAGTTCTGGTACTTTGCATCAGCATCCCTTTGGCTGACTAATACACTTGGTAACAGCCAAATATACAAGAGACACCTACAGTGCACTAGGCACTTCAGGCAAGGTAAGCAAACACTTAGTCTCTGCTCTCATGGAGCTTTCACAACACTTTTTCAGATAAACTATGCCAAATTATAAAAATTGCTAAACAATGAACTTGGCCAAGAACATGTACAGAAGCAATAAACACGTTTCAACCTGGCTATCAAGTAGCATGCAGTTCACACTCAGAAAAGAGATTTGTCTCAGTTACAGTACAAAGGGGAGTCTTCAGAGTGGACAAAACAGGAGCACTGGCCTGGAATACCAGGTATTTCCCAGACCCAAGTTTTGGGAGGGTGGGGGATCTGGTAAAAAGGGAAAGAGCAGTCTTTGCATTATTTTCAGCTAAACTGGCTCCTGGCCAGAAGCCAGACACTCACCATCAAAAGGAAAATCACAGATGAGCCGACCTGGATCATAGTAGCTGGAAATTTCCAAAAACATGAGGAGCTTCTGTCGGTACTCGCCCAGCTCACCCTCTTCCTCCCCAGCAGGGACCGGAGTTTTGCCTTTAAGGAAAACCAAGGTCAACATGAAAGAATGCTGTCAGGCAGCAATGTGAGATCAAAAACCCCCATAAGGAATGGGGTTCACTGATGTCACCATGATAACCAGGAACTTTTCTTAGTTTATTTCTCTATATGACCCTGAGACATCAGCCTCAGGTAAAAAAAATCCAAGCTGAATAGATAAACACTCTGGGACGCAAACCCACTTCTTATCAGCACAGCTGTTATCTTCCAGACAGATCTGTTCCTTCCCACCTCCCCCCGGAGATGCTCAGAGATGCCCAGATCCAGGCAGGAGCTCCTGAATCTGATGTTCTGGGGCTGGGTCACTTAGCTCCTCTGGCTCCTCGAAGGAACCTCCTGCCCCTCTCCTGCCTGGGCCCATGGAGGAAGGTGAAGTCGACTTCCTTATACCACGTACTGCACCCTCGGGGCTGTGCTTGCCTCTAAGACCCATCTTTCTATGAGAACTGGTACCTGCAGGGAAGGAGAGGAGATACTCCTTCATCAGACCTTGCACCTTCTCACAGTACAGCTGGATCAGGCAGTTGTGGAACCGAGAGCCTGTCTCCTCCCAGACGTGGATGACATGTTCCTGAGGTAAGAGAGCAGTCTGCCTGGTACTCTCCTCGCTGTGGCCTGGTTCAGTCACCTAGTCTCTCACATTTTTACAGTCCTAACAGATCCCACTCAGCTTATCCCCTAATTAAGCTGCAAAGATTACCATGGGGCAGCTGTTCTAAAACCACCAGGAAGTTGTACAATGCAATCCAGCAATGTCAGGAATTATTTTCTTGATTTTCAGTCTAAACTCCTTTAATTAATTTTATCCCATAATCCTCCAAACTCTCACATCATCCCATGTAATTAAGGTTAAATATTTGCATTCTGATACTTAAAAACCTATTTGGTTGTACTGTGGTGACAGGTGAATTTGGCTGAACAAATGTGGTTTTGAAATTTTTTCCCCAAACATCATTCTCTTCTATCCCTCTGTACTTTATCTAGATTTAAAAGATATCAAAAGTAAGGTTTCCAGCTTGATCTACCGGGATTTCTTTATTCAGAGAGAGTTGAAATAACCTTCTTTCTTGTATTTCTACCAATCCCAAGTGGCACAAACCCCAGTCTGAACTACCCCATGACTGAACCATGTAGTATAATCCAGAATCTTGGGTTTGAAGCTTTTTTAGTTCAGACCAAAAAAAAATCTTACCAAATAAGGAATAGCCAGACCCTTAAAATTCTCTGTTAAGAAGCCAAGCACACGATCTCGTGGCAGGGACTCCACCTCTGGGAGATCTTCAGTAAATATCTGTCAGAACAAACCATAGTTCTAGAAGCAGAACCATTTGATTGCAATACCTACCACCAAACATCCAAATTGGAGGAACAAAGTTGGGTGACTACAGGAAGGGGGCAGGGGATGGACCAACCAGAATCAGAAATGGAAGGAGAGTTGGTCCATTTAAACACGAGTTCTTTCCTAACTCCGTTTCAAAAGCTGACCTTACCCAGATGTTGCAGATACTGCAACAAATGTAGGAATGCAAATGAAGGAATCAAATGGACAGACTTTTGGTGGGAGAAGGGTGTATAAGAAGGCATCTGGACACAGGTCCTTATTTTCATTAACACGTGACAGACCAGATCCCAGGTCTCCTGATACCTGTGCAAGGCTCTTTCCACTGTACCACACTGTTCTCTCAAATTTCCCATTCTGCTCTTTTAAACACCAGAGAAACTGAACAAATCCATCTTCCTCTTTCACCCACTGCCACCCCAAGTGGAGTTAGGACAAGCATGCATACACCCAGACAAATCAGAGGGACAACTGTGACATACCTTTAGACCATCTTCAGGGAAGTCTCTCAGCACCCATACTGAATATGAAAAAATCAAATGCAGGTTTTCTGTGCCTAAACAGAGAAGTGATACTTGTCAGCAGTTGAAGCCCACCCTGCCCACAGGACTGGGAAGGCGGCAGGCAGGCATGCATGTCACTCAGAATTTATTTTCCAGAGAAAATTGCTCTGGTCAAGCACCAGCCACTTGGGCTGCTTGGCTCTATCAGGCTGACTACATACCATGGGGCTATCATGGTCACTCAAATTAGAAGAACAAAGTTGGATGATGTGGCAGTTTGATATTATTTATGAATTCCAAAATGGAAAAGATTATGTTTGTAAACTGGTCTGTCCTCTGGGCATGATGTCCTTTGATCTAAATTCAAAGGCTTTACATTTACTTGATTATATTAAGATTAGGGCTTTGATTTGACCATGTCATTGGTGGGCTATATAAACAGACACTCAATCAAGGAGACAGAAACAGAGGAGTAGACACACAGAGAAGATACACAGAGGGAGAAAGACACCTCCATAGACACGGCAGAGGTCCTGGTAAGAGTGATGAGCCATTTGCCTGATAGTTTACAGCTGACCTTGTGAAGAGACCAGAGCAGCTGACCCCGGAAAGAAATGAGCCCCGGGAAGAGTGATGAGCCCTATGCCAGCCTACAGCTGAGACTGGAAGAAGATGGACTCATGGAGCCTTAAGAGGCAAGAGGAAGGCTGAATCCTCACAGACGTCACCTACCACCTTGCTTCAACACTTGGTAACAGAGTTTGGTAAGGAAGTAACCTTGAGTCGGACTCTTTAGGGCCTTGTAACTAAGCTTTCACGCCAAATAAATACCCTGTATAAAAGCCAACAGATGGGGAAGCGGATGTGGCTCAATCGATAGGGCTCCCGTTTACCATATGGGAGGCCCCGGGTTCGATTCCCAGGGCCTCCTGGTGAAGGCAAGCCAGCCCGCACGGCGTGGTGAGCTGATGCAGCGGAACGACCCAACAAAGAGAGAAAAGCAGACACAGAAAAACACACAGCAAATGGACAGAGCGAGCACAAGCAGCAGGGGGGGATAAATAAATAAATAAA
>JAQZBX010103725.1:0-11021 GCA_029593785.1 Cabassous unicinctus | reverse complement strand
AACTTCACTTTCCCTTTTTAAGATGTTTCTGGCTATTTAGGGCCTCTTACCCTTCCAGAGAAACTTGATAATTGTATTTTCCATTTGTTTAGAAACTGCTGTTGGAATTTTTATGGGGATTGCATTGAATCTGTATATCATTTTTGGTAGAATTGACATCTTAATGATATTTAGTCTTCCAATCCATGAGCATGGAATATTCTTCCAATTATTTAGGTCTTTTTTTATTTCTTTTAGCAATGCATTATAGTTTTCTGAATACAAGGGCTCTTCATCCTTGGTTAAGTTTATTCCTAAATATTTGATTCTTTAGTTACTATTGTAAATGGAATTTTTTTCCTGAATTCCTCCTCAGATTGCACATTACTAGTATATAGAAACAACACTGATTTTTGCATATTGATCTTGTATCGTGACACTCTGCTGAAGTCATTTATTAGCTCTAGCAGCTTTGTTGTAGATTTTTTGGGACTTTCTAGATATACAATCATATCATCTGCAAATAGTGAAACTTTTAATTCTTCCTTTTTGATTTGCATGCCTTTTATTTCTTTTTCTTGCCTGATTGCTCTAGCTAGAACCTCCAGCACTATATTGAACAACAGTGGTGACAATGGGCATCCTTGTCTTGTCCCTGATCTCAACGGTAAAGCTTTCAGTCTTGCACCATTGAGCACAATGTTAGCTGTTGGTTTTTCATATATGGCCTTTATCATGTTAAGAAAGTTTCCTTCAATTCCTATTTTTTGTAGTATTTTTATCAAGAAAGGATGCTGTATGTTGTCAAATGCCTTTTCTGCATCAATCGATAAGATCATGTGATTTTTCTTCTTTGATTTATTAATGTGGTGTATTATGCTGATTTTGTGTTGAATCAGCCTTGCATGCTTGGTATAAAACCCACTTGATCATTATGAATAATTCTTTTAATGTGTTGTTGGATTCGATCAGCAAGTATTTATTGAGGATTTTTGCACCTGTATTCATTAGAGAAGTGGGTCTGTAATTTTCTTTTTTTGTAATATCTTTATCTGGCTTTGGTATTAGGGTGAGACTGGTTTTTTAGAATGAGTTTGGTAGTGTTCCTTCTTGTTCATTTTCTTGGAAGAGCTTGAGTAAGATTAATATTAAATCTTCTTTGAATGATTGGTAGAACTCACCTGTGAAACCGTCTGGTCCTGGGTTTTTCATTTTGGGGAGCTGTTTGATGACTGTTTCAATCTCTACTTGTGATTGGTTTTTTGAGGTCTTCTATTTCTTCTAGGGTCAGTGTAGGTTGTTTGTATGTTCCTAGGAGTTTTTCCATTTTATCTACATTGTCTAGTTTTTTGGCATAAAGTTGTTCATAGTATCTTCTTATGATCTCTCTTATTTCTGTGGGGTCAGTAGTAATGTGCCTGTTTTCGTTTTTTGTTTCATTTATTTTCATGTTCTTCTTTTCTTAGTCAGTCTAGCTAAAGGTTTGTCAATTTTGTTAATCTTGAAGAACCAACTTTTGCTTTTTTAAATTCTCTCTATTGTTTTTTTGTTCTCAATTTCATTTCTTTGTGCTCTGACCTTTGTTATTTCATTCCTTCTACTTGCTTTGGGATTAGTTTGCTGTTCTTTTTCTAGTTCCTCCAGTTGTGTAGTTAGGTCATTTATTTTAGCTCTTTCTTCTTTTTTAATGTAAGCATTGAGGGCTATAAATTTTCCTCTCAACACTGCATTCGCTGCATCCCATAGGTTCTGATATGTTGTATTCTCATTTTCATTTGTCTTGAGATATTTATTGATTTCTCTTGAAATTTCCTCTTTGACCCACTGATCATTTAAGAGTGTGTTGTTTAATCTCCATATATATGTGAATTTTCCCTTTTTCTGCCGCTTGTTGATTTCCAGCTTTATTCCATTATGATCAGAGAAAGTGATCATATAGTTTTGATTTTGTTGAATTTATTGAGATCTGTTTTGTGACCCAACATATGGTCTATCCTGGAGAAAGATCCATGAGCACTTGAAAAGAATGTATAGTCTGCTGTTTGGGGGTGCAATTTTCTATATATGTCTATTAGGTTTAGTCTATTTATCATATTATTCAAGCTCCCTGTTTCTTTATTGATCCTCTGTCCAGATGTTCTATCCAATGCTGAGAGTAGTGTATTGAAGTCTCCAACTATTATTGTAGAGTTGTCTATTTCTCCCTTCAGTTTTGCCAGTGTTTGCCTCATGTATCTTGGGGAATCCTGGCTAGGTGCATAAAAATTTATAATTGTTATTTCTTCCTGGTGAATCACCCCTTTTATTAATATGTAATGTCCTTGTCTCTAATAACAGTTTTGCTTTTAAAGTCTGTATCATCTGATACAAGCATAGCTACCCCAGCTTTTTTTTTTTTTTTGGTTACTGCATGTGTGGTTATCTTTTTCCAACTTTCCACTTTCAATCTATTGGTATCCTTGAGTCTAAGATGAGTCTCTTTCAGACAGCATATAGATGGCTTATATTTTCCTATCTATTCCACCTGTCTGTGTCTTTTGATTGGGGAATTTAATCCATTAACATTCAATGTTATTACTATAAAGGCAGTTGTTATTTCATCCATTTTGATCTTTTTGTTTTATCTGTCATTTTATTTTTGACACTGTTAGTTGCTGTTACTGATACAATCATCATTTCTAGACTCTCTTCCAAGCTTCTCTCTCCTGTCTTTTCAGGCTGTAACACTCCCTTTAGTATTTCCTGCAATGCTGGTCGTTTTGTTATAAACCCTCACAGTTTCTGTTTATCTGTTAATATTCTAATCTCACCCTAATTTTTGAAAGATAATCTTGCCAGATATAAAATTCTTGGCTGGTAGTTTTTCTCTTGCAGTATCTTAAATATATCATACCACTGCCTTCTTGCCTCCATGGTTTCTGATAAGAAATAGGCACTTAATCTTACTGGGTATCCCTTATATGTTATGCATTGCTTTTCTCTTGCTGCTTTCAGAATTCTCTCTTTGTCTTTGGCATTTGACGTTCTGATTAGTATGTGTCTTGGAGTTGGTCTATTAGGATTTATTCGGATGGGAGTACATTGTGCTTCTTGGACACAGATATCTATGTCCTTCAATAGGGTTGGGAAATTTTCCACCATTATTTTTTCACATATTCCTTCTGCCCCTTTTCCCTTCTCTTCTCCTTCTGGAACACCCATGACACGAATGTTTGCATGTCTCTTGCTGTCATTTAGTTCCCTGAGACCCTATTCAATTTTTCCATCCTTTTCTTTATCTGTTCTTTTGTATGTTCATTTTTGGAGGCCATGTCTTTGAGCTCACCAATCCTGTCTTCTGCTTCCTCAAATCTGCTATTACATGCCTCCAGTGTATTTTTAATTTCATTTATTGCACCTTTCATCCCCATAAGGTCTGCTATTTTTCTATGTATGCTTTCAAATTCTTCTTTGTGCTCATCCAATGTCTTCTTAATATCCTTAATCTCTTAAGCCATCTCATTGAATTTATTAAGATTTGTTTGAACATCTATGATTAGTTGTCTCAACTCCTTTAAGTCATCTGCAGGCTTATCTTGTTCCTTTACCTGGGCCATATCTTCCTATTTCTTGATATGGATTGTAATTTTTTGTTGGTGTTTTCACATTTGGCTTGCTAGATATATTTATTCTGGGTGCAGTTTTTCCCTTTAGTTTAGGGCTTTCTTGTCTTTTCTCCTTGCTGGTTGTGTAGTAGGAGCCAAGGATGTAGTTGGTACTGTAAGCTATGGAGGCTGAAGCTGCCCACATTGTCCCAGGAATTGATGAAGCTTCTCCCACCTTTCTCCTCTGTCAGAGGGACAGAGCTGCAGCTGTGTATAATAATCCAAGTTGGGCCAGACAAGAATGTCTGTAGTTGCCCGGAGAGCCTGATTAAGCTTCACACCCCTTCCTCTCTTACGTTGGACAGGGATGGAGCTATAGTTGTGGGCAGCAATCCATGCCATGTGGGTCCAAAATGACCACAGTTGCTTGGGCAAACTGACATAGCACTAGACCCCCTCCCTGCCAGGGGTGGGAATGGCCCTCCGGAGTGCCCAACAATGTAATCTGTGTGGGCCAAATATGCCTGCAGTTGCCTTGAGAAGCTGAGGGATTACTGTCCCTTCTGCCCTTTAGGGTTGCAAACAGAACCAATGCCCAACAGTTCAGTCCCTCTAGAATGAAAGCACCCATCATTGCCCAGAGTGGCTGAGGAAGTACCAGCCCCCTCCTATCATATTGGGTGGTGGGGGTGGTTCTACAGGCACCCAACAGTTCAGTCCCTTTAGGCCGAGAATACCTGCCATTGCCTGGAGAGGCTGTGGAGACACCAGCCCCCTCCTAAGGTGTGGGGTTGGATGATCAGGCACCCAGCAGTTCAGTCCCTGTAGGCCGAAAGTACCTGCCGACGTCCGGAGAGGTTGTGAAGACACCAGACCCCTCTTATCCTATTGGCGCTGGGGGTGGATACATAGGCATCCAACAGTCCAGTCCACGCAGGCTGAAAGTCTACCGGTGCCCAAAAAGGCTGTGGAAATACCAGCACCCTCCTTTCCTATTGGGGGGTGAGGGTGGATCCACAAGTACCCACCAGTCCACGCTGTGTGGGCCAAAAGCAGCTCAGTTACCCAGAGAGGCTGGGCAAACACAGTCGTCTCTTGTCCTATTGGGGATGAGGGTGGAGCCACAGGTGCCCAACAGCCGGGTTTGTGCAGGCAGAAAATGCCTGCAGTTGCCCTGAGAGGCTGAGGGAACACCAGCCCCCTCCTATCCTATGGAGGGAGAGAGGTAGCGATGGACTCAAAGGCACTCAACAAACCAGTTCGTGTGGGCTGAAAACTCCTGCCGTTGCCTGGAGAGGCCAAGGATACCCAGCACCTCTCCTATCCTATTGGGGTGCGGGCATGCACCCCGGGTGACTGACTATTCAGTCTGTGCCTGTGGAGAGCACTTGCAGTTGCCTGGAGAGCCTGGTGCAGGTCCTGCCAGCTCCCTCCCTGCTGTAGGTGGGGCTGCAGCCTAGGCTAGGACTGCAGTCCGATCTTGGTGGAAAAAAGCCAGTCCCTAACTTCACTGGCTTTTCAGTCAGCCACGCTTCCCCTCATGCCAGGGGTGGAGTCAAAATGGCAGCTACTGGGCTCTTTCCAACTTGGACAGGCTCAAACCCTAGCTGTTTCTAGGATTATACTTTAGCCAGCCAAGTCCACTAATCAGTAGGTGAGGTCAGTGGACAACTGTGTCTTCCTCCACCATTTATGGGAAATCTGGAGCTTCTAACTCCAGCCACGGAACAGCTCCTGAGGTGGCTTGCGCCGCTAGAGTAGGATGGGCAATGGCCTCTGCAGCATGGCTTGCAGTTTCCCAGATAGGTGGTGCAGGTGCCCCCAGCTTCCTCCCTGCCAGAGATGGGGCTGGGGTTTAGGCTAGAGCTGCAATCCGACCTGGGTGGAAAGAAGCCGGTCCCTACCAGCACTGTGATTTTCAGTCAGCCCCACTTCCCCTCAGGCCGGGGGTGGAGTTAAAATGGCGGCTACCGGCCTCCTTCTGACCTGGACAGGCTCAAAGTTTAGTTGTTCCTAGGATTATACTTTAGCCCACCAAATTTACTAATCGGTAGCTGAAATTGGTGCCATGTGGTGTCTTCCTACTCCGTTTTTTGGGAGATGGAGCTTCCAACTCCAGCCACGGAATAGCTCTCGAGGAGGCTTGCACCACGGGCACTGACCTCCGCGCGTGGAGGTTTCTACTCACGAATCCTCTCTGCAGATGGGCAGTGTCCTCCTTCCATACTTTCAATGATGTTACAGATTATTCTTCTGGTCTCCTGGGGCCCCCAAAGAGGTGCTTTAGGTAGGTCTAGGTGATTACTAACTGCCCTGTAGCACGAGCTGACTCCAGGAGCTCCTTACTCGGCCGCCATCTTGGCTCCCCCTCACCACCCCCATCACTTTTGAGGGCTAGTCTAGCTTCCATAAATCCTTCGGTGCCTAAGACTCTAAATCATGCATTTGCCAAAGTCCCTGGAGAAATGTGTTGGCATCATTCTTGAGCATTCTGCTCCCCCTTGTGACTATTTACTCTCTTCCAACTATTTACTCTCTTCCAATCTAGTTGAGATTCTCTGTGAGAAAACACAGAGTATGCCTTTTCTGAAAATTACAGGAAAGGTTATAGCACCTAAACTGTGTAAAACTAAGTAAGCGGACCTCTTATTTTTGTCTGAGGCCATGTACTTTACACAAGTCCCGAAGAGCAGGACAATCATATGACATTAGGGGTGAATTCAAGTATGCAAATTTCAACTGTATTTAATGAGTGCCAGTTAAGTAAAATACCTGAGTGAATATTTTTGAGGTCACAGGCTAGTCCATGAAATGCTATATTTATCATGTTCACAGGGAATTGTCAATGTGAATTTAATAAAAACGTTTAAAATGCATATATACCACAAACAACGATGGTGTTCAGATGAACCTTTCATACCTATTAACTATCTTCCTGTGAAAGACAAACCATAACCTAGCCACAATTTTTTTTTTTCTGTTTAGAAACATCCAATTTCTGGTGTTAACAAGATATCTTCTTGGAAAAGAGTTTTCGCACACATACACACACAAACTTTTATCATATGAGCGTCTCTAAGATAGTTTTTCTCAAGATAAGATCTACCTGCCAATGCATTTGGAATTATTTGGGTTAATTCAAATGTAGATTCCTAATGGACCACCTATCCTGACTCCACATCTCCAAGAAGAGGAGTCAGGAATCTACATTTTTAACCCTTCTCACACATATCCACTTTGAGAACCACAGCTCTAAGACCTTGGCTGGAGGGAAAGATTAACCTCCAAAAGGAAACAAAAACATGCCTTGAGTTTATGAAGCCCCTTTCTAGGTACACAGGATTTTACAAGCCTTGGTGATTCCATTCTTTCTTGCAACAGGGAGTTAAAAATCACCATGATAATTCCTCCCTCCCTCCATGTAAAATTATGAGGAAATGCGAGCACCTTATAAGTTACAAAACTGGCTTTGTGATCATTAAAATAAAATACACAAGAACTTGGAGAATGAACTAGTTACCGTACATCTCCCCACTCCCAACACATACACCCTCCCTCCAAAGGTGGAACCTAAACTTCTCTCAGAATCCCCAGTAGAGCCAAGCATTACCCATTTTATAGTTTATGCAAGACGAGACTGGACCAGGGCAGCACTAAAAGGTTCCAAAGTTGAGTTTGTCTTAAAGGTCTGTTGGGCTCGCAGGCATGCCCATCAGCCTCATAAGAAATTATCAACCCCCTCGAGAAGCTAGAGAAAGTAAGATACTCACTCACTACCTCCAAGGCTGTGGGGTCGGCCTTCGGGGAAATTATCAGGTACCCACGGTGGCTGAGTACTAATAGAGGGGCCCAACTGGGGCTTGGCTTTCTTAGTACAAGGGCACAGCAGCCACAGAGTGCCCGTGAGTGGGCTGGAACTCAAAGCCAGAGCCACAGCACTCTCAGCTGAGCATCTCCCAAGCCTAAGTGCTCCTTTAAAGGACCCAGGAGCCAGGGATGATCGTGGGCGGTGCTGGCAGAGGACCAGAATCTTCCTTCTCTTTGCCATCTCTGCCACAATATGATTTTCATCCTTATCTTGAAACCCCTGATTTCCCTTATTCACAATGTGACATAAAGTCCTAAGGGGGATGGGGATTGGGACAGGCTAGCCCTACCCGGGGGGCTTGAGCTGGTTCCTAGCACTCCTTATGCACTGTCTCTTGGGAACAAATAGGATAAAAATCTTACATGCATTAGGTTATGAGAACAACACCTAGGTTAAATAAGCAAATAAACTGCAAAGCTATTTTTTTTTTTATTAAGACAGAGAATCCTTTTATACTAGTACAATCCTGCTGAGCTTCTGGAGACAAGTGGGAAATCAAGAAAAACTTGATTCACATGGGGAAGCAATCTTAAGTTATGTTCACACAAATTTTCAACTGATACACATCTCTACAGACCAATTTAGCATATCCGTGATAAAAAAACAAAGCTATATCCCCTTGTCAGCCAAAGGGGTGCTGATGCAAAGTACCAGAAATCTGTTGGCTTTCATACAGGGTATTTATTTGGGGTAAAAGCTTACAATCACAAGGCCCTAAAGAGTCCAACTCAAGGCTGTTTTCTCACCAAAATCAGATGCCACCTGTTGAAGCAAAATGGCGGGTGACCTCTGCCTAGTCTCTTGGGCCATCTCAGCTGCTCAGCTGCTCTGTTCTCTTCAGCTGCAAAACTATCAGGCAAAGGGCTCATGTCTCTTCCTGGGGCTTTAACTGATGAGGCTTCTCCTTTCTGTCACGTGGCAGGGCTGAAATGATCAAGTTCTCTCCTTTTCCCTGTGTCTTCTTGAGTGAGTGTTTGTTTATATCAGCCCACCAAGGGGGTGGGGACTCAACCAGAGTCACACCCTACTGATGTGGTCAAATAAAAAGCCCTAAATTGATTTAATCAAGTAAACTTAAAAACTTTGAATTTAATTCAGTCCAGAGGAACAGACCAAACCACCACTCCCCTTTCCTCACGTTCCTTTTTCTGTTTTGTTCTCTACATGGAAATTATTTTCTTATTTATAAATGGGAGAGGATACCACTTGCTTTGAGGGAAAAAAAATCATTTGAAAAGGATATAGTCTGAAAGCCATAAAAATTTGTTTTCACAATTTGGAGTAAAAATGACTCTTCCATCTAGGAAAGATACTTACATATGTGCAGAAATAGATATGTGCATTTGCACACATGTGTAGGTCTATATTTTTTCTCAAGCCCGACTTGATCCATATGATAAGGTACAAATACCATTGCTTTATTTCCTAGGATAATCATGCTTTAAGTTGGAAGAAACCTTAGAGTTCAATCTGCACAATTTGTAGAGGAGCAGAAGGAGACCTAGACAGTTCAGTGATTTCTGCAAGGTCACATGGCTACAAGGTCACACAAGAATGAAGATGCAAACCCAGATCCCCTGACCCCTGGCCCAGGGCTGTTTCCACAGGACCATGAAGTCTTTTTTATCCTAGAGTCTTTACTGAGATCCTATACAGCTTGATTGTAAGAGAAAGTACTTTGATTTGCTCCATCTGTAACAGACTGGGTATGGAGGACATACCACTAGTAGATGGAGTCAGACCAAAGTCTGCCTTGCTGCTGCTCTTAGAAGTGGCATTGTCCTCAAATCATTCTGTTCTTACAGAGTTGATACTGCTGTAAACATGCATCCACAGGGCGTGAGTAAAAATCAGTGCTCTGAGGCTTCTGGTCATTTGACATTTCTTATAGCTCTTGGCAAATTCTATTCAATTCTGCGAAATAAGAGTTTTTTGAGCACTACAGGAGAGATGGTCAGGGCCCTTGCCACATCCCGTGGCACTCACCTTTCTTACAAGAGTGACTTGTTTGCCTGAGGATGCAGGTTTGGCCAAAGTGCCCAGGAATCAATGCCTCTGGGAGTAGACCTCAAACCACAACGCAGTCATGGTAGGATAAAGACTCTTGCCTCCTCGCCCCTCAGGTGGGACAAGTCTGAAGCATGTTCTCGGCAGCCTCCCGGAAGTCGCCATCAGGGACGGAGCCCCACTTCTCTTCAGTGCACCCCGTATCAGCGTCCCTCCTTTCGTGGTACTATTTCCCTGCTCTCTACTGATACTTTCTGGGTTTGCCACCCAGGTAAACTACTTGCACTCAAATCCTTGTTTCAGGGTCTGCTTCTGGAAGAATCCAACCTGAGACAAACACATATCTATGCAAAGCACTCTTTTATATTAGGTGTTGGGGGATGTGAGGATAAAATAGATATTGTCCCAGATGACAATCAAAAGGCTGAGGCCAGAGAGGGATGAGACCACTTCTGTAATCACACAGGCGAGGCAAGAGAAGACAACATACTTTGGGAGGAGATTAGAGAGCGATGCAATAAGATCATGTTCACTCATGAAGGAAGCTCACAGTGAAAAGCGGAATTTGCCATAAAGCACTCAGCATGGAATTCTCTCTAGCAGGAAGGAGGCAAATATGCTAAGCACATCAAATAAACCACCAAGACCCAGCTTCACGATGCAAGCTGGAATGGCCAATCCAGAAGGGAAACATTCATATAACGAGGGCTTGTTTTCAGTGGGAAGGGTAGGCACCTAAACCCAACCTGGCAGGACGAGATTAACTGGCTACTTTGCATCTTGTGTTTGAAGAGTGTCAAAATTATCTGTCTTTTCATTCAGTTTTGTCAAAATCGACGAATTTCAGTGAGAAACAAACACATTAGACAATTAAATTCTGTGTACGTCATGAAGTTGATAAGTCAGACATCTGAGTTTTCCCTTGAGCTAACAGTCATGCCTAAGTCAGCCAAATGTTTGCAGGTTGCATTCAGCAGTGACACAGAATCCGAGCTGGATTGTCTGTGAGCTAATGATTACAGAGCAACCACCTGCCAGGTGTTTAAAAACGATACAGGGAAACAGGTATTATTGTCACAATTTCATAGATGATAAAGCAAACCCAGAGATGCTAAATAATTGGCTGAAGGTCATACACCTATTTTGTCAGACCCCGAAAATCCAAACTTTTCCCAAAATACCATGCTGCCTCCTTCCAAGGCTGAGAATAAAGCACACCAGCATTTTAGCTTCAAAGTATTTTATCTTAGGAGATACCAAAGATGAATTTGAACAGATGTCAGATGAAAGAAACACATAAATTTTAGTAACATAGAGTTGAAATTCCTACTAGGTCAAATAATATGTCATTCTGGGGAAACTGAATCTGTGAAATGCTTTTTTTTGTTGTTAAGCATTCTTTTTCCACTATCAAAATAAAATTAATTGACTCCTAAGTGGTCTAAATGAAGTATACACAAAATTAATGTATGTTTCCAGAAAATATGAAGTTTTTCTCAAGGAAAAGCTGCAGGATTTAACATCAAGGGGTTGGAATACTTTGGTTGGGAAGTATTAGATTTCATAGAAGCATCAGTGCACAA
>JAQZBX010103724.1:0-11026 GCA_029593785.1 Cabassous unicinctus | reverse complement strand
ATATATATATATAAAATAACATTTATGTAACAAATGCACATATATCCATATGTATTTATATATCATTTTACAAATATTGGTATGTATTGTGAAAATTTTGATTTTTACCCACAATATTAAAAAAAAGAAAACTATGGGCTATGGGCAACAGTAATAGTTTACTATTCTTTCATTAATTTTCACAAAGGGACCACACTAAATCTAAGTTTCAACAATAGGGGGTTTATGGTAATGAGGTTTTTCTAATGGAAATGTTCTAAAATTTATTGTGGTTATAAATGCAAAACTCTGTGATTATACTGAGGACCACTGATTGTGCTCTTTGGAGGGATAGTATGATGTGTAAATATAGCTCAATAAAACTGCTTAAAAAAAAAACAAAACTTCCCCTTTCAACCACATTCACATGCATAACTCAACACTATTACACTCAACAATATTGTGCCACCATCAACACCATCCTTTTACAAACCTTTACAATCAGCCTAAATAGACATTCTGTTCAAAATCTAAACAAATTAAATATTACCACACTAATGTAAAGTATTAATAATAGGGAAAACAATGTGAGTGAGTAAAGGTTTATGGTTATTCTCCATTTTCTGCATGATTTTTCTACCACCTTCAACTTCTCTAACAAAACAAAGTAAAACAAAGCCAATGAATTAAATGTGTAGTAGTTGAACTGGAGTATATTTTTGATGTAAATTTAAGTGAGAGAAGAACTTTCAAGTAAGAGCTATAACGTGATTGTGTTTTTAAAAATAAGGAAAAATCACAAATACACACGTTTATCTATATGCACATAAAGTAAGATGTGGTGGTTTAAAAAGTAATCTGTTAGACAATGGTGCTATATGAAATAAGTGGGAAGATAATGTTTCCCAAGATCTAGACAGAGGCAGTGATGCTAAATGCAGGGAAGAGAAGAGAGGATAACAAGATCAACAAGGGTTCCTAGGGGCCAGTCAGTATGCTCTTGCTCTATGGGGAGAACTAGGTATTAGTTAACTATTGAGTTAATAAAATAAACAAAAAAAAATTTTAAGTATACTCAAGCCCAAAATGCAAGAGCTGTCTGCTTCAGATGCCAGCTGCTTCTAGAACCAGCAAAGCCACATGGTGAGGTCTCTGAAGCTTCTCGTGCTCCACTCAGGTGATGGGGTTGGTTTTAGGTGTGATAAGTGAATCCAGGAGTCAAATACTCAAAGCTTAGCAGCAGTAGAATGGTAAGGAGGATTTAAAAGGGACCTTTCCACCATGCCTCAAGTTCGTGCTTCCAAAGATGCTATTTCCAATAACAATCTCCTGGTTGCACAGGTGGTGGAGAATTGGGGAGATCTGTAGAGAGAGACTCAAGACAGAACAGATTTTGGAGATCTCTTAATCTCTTAAATGCATGGCAGCATTCTGGGGGAAACCCCAATCACAAATTGATGGAGTGGCTCCAAACAGCCATTCATACAGTCTGGAATGATGTGGGGGAGTTGCTGGACTCAGTGAGAAGGTGAACTACATACAGTGACCTTGTACAAGTAGTCTGGGAAATGGGCATGCACAGTGCTGTCTTTGACACTAATAACCAGGGACCCAATGCCAAGAGGTTTATGAGTCAAATGAGGGACCTGCTTGTGCAACATGCTACTGATCCATTGTTTGGGTCACTGATGGCTATCTTGACACCATATGTGGGACACTAGATCCATGAAGTGACCGCCATGATGGCTAGTCTCGGTGAGGCTGAGAGCCAATGGGCCAAAGTCCATCCAGTGTCAACAGGGTGATAGAGATGCCCCTGTATCATAAAATAGCTAAGCCTGCAGGCTGGGACTATAAGAGAGGTCCTGTGAAAATCACACAGATGCAAATGTGGAAAGATTTGGTAGCCACAAGGGTAGACTGAGTTAAAATAGATGGAAAGCAGAACATGGTCTTGTTAGACCTTTGGAGACAGCTAGAGCCTGCTCAGCAGCGAGCAGGAAAAGCTCAGAAACTGAAGCAGGAAAGGGCAATGGCACAACTTGTCACTACCTGCTAGAAGGCCCTGGAGGCTCCATGGAGCCAGTGTTTATCTTTGCATAGGAGGAAGACTGTGGGATCTGAGAGGGGGACCCTCAGAAAACATGAAAATCCTACGTGGAGCTGGCAATCCACTGGTCCCCACAAAATATACAGTGTGTATTGGCCCTTGTGGACATGGGTGCAGAATGCAACCTTCTTCATGGGCAACTGGATAAATTCACAAACACTTATGCCTATGCAGACAGCTATGGCAATACTGGACAAGACACCTTGTGAGTCATCCAGACAAAGGTGATATTGGGAATTGGACGGTTGCCCCCACAAATGTACACTGTGTGCATTTCTACTATGCCAGAGTATATACTGGGTATAGATGTGTTAAGAAACTTGACCTTGTAAACCACTATTAGTGAATTCCATCTATGAGTATGGGCAGTGAAACCCATGGGGCAGGAACATGCTAAACATGCCCCTGTTGTGTTGCCTGAACCCCACAGGACAGTGACCATAAAGCAGTACCGTTTGCCAGGAAAGCATGAAGAAATATCAGCAATTATTAAAGAACTGGTCAAGGTACAAATCCTCCATGAGGTCCAGAGCCCATTTAATGCTCCAGTGTGGCCCATCCATAAGCCCGAAGGGACATGGCATATGACTATTGACTACTGAGAGCTCAACAAGGTGGTTCCTCCTTTACATGTAGCTGTGCCTTCTATTCTTGACCTAATGGATACTTTGATTTAGACACTGGGAACTTACCATTTTGTTCTGGACTTGGCAAATGGCTTTTTATCCATTGCTATTGCTTATCAGTTTGCCTTCACATGGGAAGGTCGACATTGGACTTTTCCTGTATTGTTCATAGGCTATGTTCATAGCCCCACCATTTGTCATGGTTTAGTGGCTAAAGACCTAGAAAAGTGGCAACATGCCGATACCATTAAGTTGTATCATTACATTGATGATGTAATGCTAACTTCGGATTCTCTTGCAGATTTTGAAGCTGCTGTTCCCACTCTGGTCACCCACATTGAAAGTCAAGGATGGGCAATAAATCAGGACAAGTTGCAAGGGTCTGAGCTGTCTGTCAAATTCTTGGGTATTGTAAGGTTGGGTAAGACAAAAGTAATCCCCGAGGCAGTGATTGATAAAATTCAAGCTTTCCCATGCCCCACAGCAATGAAACAGCTGCAGACATTTTTGTGTCCCCTAGGCTACTGGCAAGTGTTCATTCCTCAATTGGCACAGGTCCTAAAGCCTTTATATAAGTTAACAAAGAAAAGAAGGGAATGGGACTGGACTGATGAGGCTGAGCAGGACTTCATACAAAGTAAAAGAGGTGCTAAACAAGCCCAAACTTTCTTAGTGGCCCACCCTAGCCACCCATTTGAATGAGATGAACACTTTACAGAAGAAGGCTATGGTTTGGGCTTATGGCAATGGACTGAGCAGTTGTGACAACCAATAGGATTTTGTAGTCAGCTATGCAGACATGCAGAGAAGTGCTATAGTCTCACAGAGAAGCAATTGGCAGCCTTTTGTGCTGCCACACAAAGTACTGAAATCATAACATGAGAAGCCTGGTAAAGATATTTACTCCTCCACTATAAAGGGATGGGTGTAGAATTGGATCACCCAGCCATGAAGTGGTGTGGCCCTGATGGCAACACTGGCCAAGTGGGGGGCCTTATTTGGAACAGAGAAGCAAGTTTGCTTCCAGGCCACTGAGTAAAGAGTTGCAACATGTTTTAGGTCCCTTAATATATGGTGGGACTCTGGACCCAGAGACCCCCGTGCAAGTCCCCATGAGAGAAGTTTCCCCATAAAAAGCTGGGGTAGGTACCATTCCAGAGCAGGCATGGTATACTGATGGAGCCAGACAAGGACAGGCAGCTCAATGGATTGCTGTAGCAGTGTGCTCTCTAACTGATACTATTTGTTATGAATTAGGGTTTGGTCAAAGCAGTCAATGGGCTGAATTGAAAGCCATGTGGCTCATAGTGGTCCATGAAGCTGGCCCCTTAGTGATATGTTCCAATGTTGGGTGGTATTTAAAGGTCTTAACCCAATGGCTGGCAGAAAGAAAGCACATGGATTGGTCAGTAGCCCATCAGCCCCTATGGTGATGTTCCATGTGGGAAGACCTATGGGGATGGGGGTTGTCTAAAGAAGTAACACTGTACCATGTAATGGCATACTGCCCCCTTTTGCATCCAGGTCATGGTGAAGCAGATCAGTTAACTAAGATTCCCTTGTGGGTAAATGGTGCTCAGGATGAATCCGTGTGGCTGCACCAGAAACTCCTACATGTTGGAGTCTAAATTATTTGAGAAATTTAATTTAACTCGTGTGTATTTGTTTTAAAAATGCATTAGGGAGGTAATGGATGTGGCTCAAGCAATTGGGCACCCACCTACCACTTGGGAGGTCTTGGGTTCAGTTCCCAGTGCCTCCTAAAGAAGATGAGCAAGACAGGAAGCTGACATACCATGCAGGGGCAACGAGTTGACACAAGATGACACAGGAGGCACAAGGAGGAAATCATAATGAGAGCACATGAAAGCAGTGAGCAGAGGAGGCTCAAGCAATTATGCACCTCTCTCCTGTAAGGGAGGTCCCAGGTTGGGTTCCTGGTGTCTCCTAAAAGGAAGACCAGCACACAACAAACAGACACAGCAAATACAAACAACAAGGGTATCGGGAGAAATAAATTTCCTATACATAACGAGATAGAGAAAAATGATCTCCTTAGCTTGGTGGTTGCCATGGGTCCTGAAAGGACGGAGAGGGAGGAATAGAATAGATGGAACATGGGGCATTTTTACACTGTTGGAATTTTTCTACAAGATCTTGCAATGAGGATACAGGCCATTTTAAATTTCATCAAAATTTATATAAGTCTGTTGTCCAAAATGACACCATAATGTAAATCATCAACCATGGTGAGTAGCAATGTTTCAATATTTGTGCATCAATTGTAATAAATGTACCATTCATGTGTAAAATGTTATTAATAGGGGAAAGGGAGAAAGGGGGAGAATGTTGGGTATATGGGAATCATCTATATTCTGTACATGACTTTTCTGTAAGCTAAATCTTCTCTGAATATAAAACGAAAAAAAAAAAGACACTGGAGGAATAAATTGAAGAAAATGTCACTGTACATAAAAGACAACAGATCTTACAGTGATGAAAGACATAATACCAAAATTTTTAAAAAAATTTTTAATTCTTTTATTTATTTATTTATTTATTTATTTATCTGTATTTTATTTATTATTTTCAAAACTATGATTACTATTTCATTTCCTTATAATTTTACTCAGTTATTTTGTTGGCTTCATTTTTAAAGAAGTTTTGCATCACAGAGGGTTACAAATGTGGCAGAAGGGATCATTGGTGCAGGATGTCAGTGATGGAGATCCATGGGAGATGCTCACCTGGGACATACCTATGAGCCATATGAATGACTTTAAGTGTTCATGGGGCATTGTCAAGGTCAGTGGAGATTCACACAATAACCAAAAGAATATCAAATTCCCATCTAGGGAGTTCTGCTACATTCTCTAATGGGAGAGCAAGAATCCCCCAAGTTCAGGTGTAGTGACTAGGGAAGGAGGATGGACCATTGGTGGGCCCATGATATTGATGACTGTACTTATGAAACTTTACTTTTGAAATTGAAACTTAGCCTAGTAATATAGGTTGTGTAAGTGTTACCTCCTGATGGCCTCGTTGTTGCTCCAATGTGGCCTCTGTAAGCCAAACTAACCATATAAATGCATTATCTTCCCCTGGCATGGGACATGACTCCCAGGGATGAGCCACTCTGGCACTGAGGTATTACTACCAAGCACCAACTACCAATGCAAATGGAGAAAGACCTTGACCAAAGAGGAGAAAAGGTAAAGACAAAAGAGTTTTATGTCTAAAGGACTTCAAAGTGATTTGGGAGGTCAATCCAGACATTACACTTATGCACATCTCAGCAAGATCTCATTGACACAGTAAATATTGCCTCAAATAGCAGGGCTCCTGAGGGCTCTGGAGACATCCAGAAACTATAGCCAGGACTTACAGCTCAGGAGTTTGACACCCTGTGATTGGGCCACACTTTGGAATTTATGCTCCCTAGTATGACAGAGTTGGAGTCACTTGTGGTTGCCCTACACATGGTTCTTCTGTCCCTTCTATTTGAACCTTAAGTTAGTACTAGAGTGGATAGGTGTATATCCAAGAGACTTAAATCTTTTGGCTTTCCATGTGCCAGTTGCATTCTGAATCTCAACAGAGTTGCGAAACCTATTCTCCAGTTCATTGGACTCACAAAGGCCAACTATCAAGGTGATGATGATGGGCAATGACCATCCCAGGGAACACAGAGAATCTGCAAATTCAATTAAGATAGTCCCATCAATCTGCCCCATGGGATCTAAGCCCCCTCTCAATTAGAGGTGGAGTGGGCATCACCATCCTAGAATCCTCAGAATTGGGGAAAGAACAATGGTCTACAGTAGATTTACTTTTATTCTACTCTAGACTTATTGATATTCTAGCAATGGAAGAACTTGTATTATTGATGTGGAAACAGTGGCCACTGGATGTTCTGTGGGGAGGGAGAGGAAAAAATAGGTGCAATATGGGGACACTTTCAGAACATTGGAATTGTCCTGAATAATGTTGCAATGACAGAGACAGGCCATTATATATCTTGTAGTAATGTACAAAATTTTGGGGACAGAGTATAAATGATACTGTAAACTATAATCCACACTTAGTGGCAATGCTCCAATATGTGTTAAATAGTAACTAATATACCACACTAATGAAGGATGTTATTAAACTGGGAAATTGTGGGTGGGGTAAGGAGTGGGAAATATTGGAATCCACTACATTTTTTATGTAACACTTATGTAATCTAAATATCTTTTTTTAAAAAAATAAAAAAAATAATAAAAGATACATAAATATTTTTTAAAATGAGCTCCTTAATTAGATCATTACAGTATATACTTATCAAATACTTAAGATATAAGTCAGGAAGAACGACATATGCTTTATGAAAGGGAAATTATCCAAAACAAAAGAAATATAAAATTTTAGAATTGTAACAATATTGTATGGAAGTTGTAATAAAAATGTTTCTTTCAATATAATGAAGTTAAAATACTAATAAAATATTTATGGAAGTAGGGATTTTGATTCTTAATATCATATGGAAGAGAAGTTCTACAAGAATTTATGATAATATATTTTGTGGAAAAAAATAACCCATGGAGAAAATGAAAAAAGTGATACATCAAAATATTTTGTAGAGGGAGGGCCAAGATGGCAGCAAAGAGCTCCAACAGTCAACTCGTGCTACAGGGCATTTAGTAATCACACAGAGATATCTAAATCACCTGTTCGGGGGTTCCAAGAGACCAGAAGAGAATTCTGCAACATCCTTGAAAAAATGGAAAGAGGAGACTGCCCATCTGCAGAGATTTGTGAGTACCAAACTCCACACTGCAGAGGCTGCTTTCCTCAGTGCAAGACACCTCTACTCCATGGCTGGAGTTGGAAGCACCATTTCCATAAATGGGAAAGGAAGAGATGGTTGGGCACCATCGTCAGCAACTGATTTGTAAATTAGGCCAACTAAAGTATAATCTTAAGAATAGCTAATGTTTGAACCTGTCCAAGTCAGGAAGAGGCAAGCAGCCACCATTTTAACACCATCCCCAGCATGAAGGGAAGCTGGGCTGACTGAAAATAACAGTGCTAGTAGGGACCAGGTTCTTTACATTCATATCTGATTGCAGTGCTAGCCTGGCTCCAGTCCCACCTCTGGTAGTGAAAAAGCTGGCAGGACTAACATCAGCCTCTCCAGGTAACTGCAAGTTAAAATTGAGGGATACAGCAGAACTTCCATATAGTTGAAATAGGGCCCAAACCCTATGAAGAAAATTCACATTTCTCCTTCTCCTGTTACATTCATAATGAGGGCATTACCAAGTCCTGAGGGATTGGGATGACATGGACCAATTTGTCTAATTATGACCTGTGAGAAATGAGCTCTCAAGATCATATAACTTCAAATGTTCAGCTGTGACCTAAAGGACTTCAGATTAAGTTCCACTTAAGCAGGCTCTCATCGGAGAGTCATTGTATAAGGAGGCCCATGCCAAATCGAGTCTTACTTCCAGGTCAGAATACGGAGTCTCAACCTCCTTCACTCACCTGGCCAAGAAGCACCAATGGATTCACAGTCCTTGGCCATGCCCCAGAAAAACACAGCTAAGTCCAGTGAGTTCCATAGGAGATATTGGATGTAGTAGGGTATGTGGGAGCATTGTTTTCTTATCATTAAAACTAAGCCAAAGAGGTAGCCAAATGAGTGGGCTCTGTATGGCAAAGATTCAGTTCAGAGACTTTGGGAATATATATTATTGATTTGATTATGGATTTCACTAACTGTCATTGCTAGTCCTTCTCTTCTCCACCACCAATTCCAGTATCCATTGAAATAATCTTTACCATAGGAGAAATGGGTCATTCTAAACCGTCCACTAAGCAGCCCAAAATTATCATGATGTTGAGGATTATGATAATGATGACAAGGAAGGTGACAGAAACCAGAACATCATGAAGCATAGCTGAAGGCTTCCTAGTGTGATGCTGTGAGCTCACTTTCTAAATACCTTCTCTCTTTTCATCTGCATAATCAACCCCAATATACATGTGCAAATAGTACTGCAGTTTTACAGATGAGGAAATTAGCATGTTATGTTTATTTAGCTTTTGACATGGTCTGGTGTAGAAAGGGATGAAGCAAGGTTAAATCTCAGTAGTGACGCTCCAGACACTGAGCACCTGGCCAGTATTCTCCCCTGGCAATCCGACCTGCAATTTCCAAGTGGTTAGGGGGAAATTACTTAATCCCATGAACTGATTCCCCAGAGCCTATACATAATAGGGAACAATTTTTAAATGATCTCCTAAATATTGATTATACTGTAATTCTTCACAGGGAAAAGGGCATGTATCATGACTTCTGTACAATAAGTGGCTTCCTACCTCTGCTTTCATCTATTCCAGGGAGGTGCAGTAGAAACAGACATGAAAAAAAGCATTGTAATGTTCTGTGTCATGACTTTTTATGGAAACTATTATTCTTCCCTTAATAGGCTCTCATTTTAAAAAGAATTTGGCAAATTTTCACAAAAATTAAAGCAATAAGAATACATGGAGAGGGAAGCAGATGTAGCTCAAGTGATGTAGCAGTGATGTAGCACCTGCTTCCCATGTACAAGATCCTCGGTTCAATCCCAAATATCTCATAAAAAAGAATAAATGAAGAAAAACAAGGGTAGAATACACCTTTTGTGCAGGCTGAGACATATTTTAGGATTTCCAGTATTCCGTAGTCCAATTAAAGGTGATAAGATAGGCTTCAATCTCTCTGACATATATTTGGAAAAAAAGGTATATAAATATTTCTTGAGATAGTATTTCATCAATAAATCAGCTTCTCAAATAATCTTAATAAATGATATTTAAAATATAATTGGATATTTATTCTGTCAAAAATTCCAAGGAGTGAAAGACATGGGATCGATATATAGGTTCTCTGGCTTCTGTACTAGGAATACAGCACCTCCACCATAGAAGAATGAGTGTTTCTCTCTCTTTAAACCTCCTCTGGTCCCAGAGAGCAAACCCTTGATTTATCCTATTGACAGGGAGTTAATTCATCTGTGAATAAGCCAAATGAGGTACTCTTTTAAAGGAGTTTTTATACAATAAATACAGTACTCTATTGGGTTTTCCATGAGTAGATCTTCATTCTACAGCACAGTTTGGGGTCAGAGAAAATAAATATTTCCTACACAAGATGGATATTTCATGTGGAGCAATCATAAAATGACTATTACTAGAACAACATCAGGTGTATTTCTGATTCTGGAGCTTAACAATTGTGCAAATAGTTAATTATATCTCATTTTTCTACTGTGAAACAAATACAGGCAATTAATAATAAAATTGAATAATCACATGTTAATATTATTCCTATAAGTATCCTTCATGCATTTATGTTACAGAAATTCTCACTTTTGTGCATGAGGAGAAGAAAAATTTTGAAAGGATGGTTGTAATACAAAATTGTCAAATGAAATGATTTTCATCCCCCAGACAATACCATGCATTGAACTAGATTTTGATGGAATATATGTGCCTTAAAGATTGACATAAAATACAATGTTGCAGCAAAGGAGAATTATTGGGGGGTGATATGTATAGAATAAGACAATTTAGGAAAATATCTAAAAAAAGTCATGAATACTTAAATCGGTGCTAATAAGGGATAGGATGAAAAATCAGATGTTATTGGCAATAGTTTAAGTCTCTATTACATATAAAGTAAATATTTTAAATGTTTGCATTTTTAATTTAGTGCTTGGGTATTTATGATACTAAAAACAGGTAAAATTAATGGAGCCTTTGCTGTGTCTTTCACATTTTTCTAGGGCAATAGTTCTTAACTATTTAGAGGCGCTTAAGACCACTAATGGCCTCCTATGTATTGAGCTTCGGAATTTCTTAGTTCTAAATTACAGCCTGGCCTTCACTATATTTCAACAGGACCAGGGTACTGATAAAGATCAACCATGATAGAGAACAAGTGCACTGAGTATTCTCTATATAATATTTTACTTAATTTCTTCCAACAAAATCTAATATTGATTAAATGATTGTATATAAATAACTGTTTAAATACACTCACTTGCCTTAAGTATAGAATCAGTTTTGCGATGGGAGGTTTTTCTGACTATTTTAAAGCCACAGGATGGACCAACAAACAAATTTTGATTCATATACAAACATGCACACACACACAACCACACACACATCAAGCATGTCTGGAAAGGTTATCACATGCATAACATAACCACTTGTGTAAAACAGACGAGGCCTCCAAATCTGATCTGAATATGGCTTGAGGGAATTAGATAAAAAGCAG
>JAQZBX010103723.1:0-11026 GCA_029593785.1 Cabassous unicinctus | reverse complement strand
AATTATTATTATTATTTTATATCATTTATACATGAACATACATAAACAATAAGTGTATAGTAAAAGTTGTGAACTTACAAAGCAAACATGCATAACATCATACAGGGGTCACAGACATCAATCCACCACCAACACCTTGCATTGTTGTGAGACATTTGTTACAAATTATGAAAGAATATTGTCAAACTCTTACTACCATAATGCTTATCTTGTATTTTGTAGATTTTTCCCTCAATGCACCCTATTATTATTTTTTAAATATATTTTTATGGCAGAAGTTATAAACTTACAAAACAATCATGCACATGTGCAGAATTACCATACAACACCCCTCTATCAACACACAACACTGTGGTGGAACATTTGTAACAGATTATGAGATATCAGACTATTACCAGGTCCACAGCATACATTTGGCACACTTTTTCCATACTCCTCCATTATCAACACAGTATTTCTTTGGCATAGATGCACAAATATTACATTATTACTGTTAACCACAGTCCATTGTCACACCAGTTGTATTTTCCCCATGCTTCTCCACATTCCCACCACCCTGCAATAGTGATGTACATCAGCTCTAGCTCACAAAGGGCACTCTTGCATCTGTACCATCAACCACAATTCTCATCCACTTCTGGGTTTACTGCTATTCAATCCCTAGATTATTCTCTAGCTTTCTCTCAATTGGCATTTACATCAATAGACTACCATTTTCAGCCACATTCCCATGCTGTTTTTTTACCACTGTAGCTAGGTAATATGACTTAAAGTCCAGAAATGAGAGTCCTCCAACTTTGCTTTTCCTTTTTAAGATGTTTCTGGCTATTCAGGACCCCTTACCCTTCCAAATAAATTTGATAATTGTGTTTTCCACTTGTTTAAAAAATGCTGGTGGAAATTTTATTGGGATTGCATTGAATCTGTATATAAATTTGGGTAGAATTGACATCTTACTGTTATTTAGTCTTCCCATCTGTGAGCATGGAGTGTTCTTCCAGTTATTTAGGTCTTTTTAAATTTCTTTTAACAATGAGTTATAGTTTTTTGAATACAAGTGCTTTACATCATTGGTTAAGTTTATTCCTAAATATTTGGGTTTTATCTATCATATTTTATTTTCACCACTTTTTTGACAACTTAATTTACTTTTACTGATATAATCTTCATTTCTAGACTCTCTTCCAAGCCTCTCCTCTCTTTTCTTTTCAGACTGTAGCACACCCTCAAGTATTTCTTGCAATGCTGGTCTCTTGGTTACAAAATCTTTCAATTTCTGTTTATCTGTGAATATTCTAAACTCTCCCTCATTTTTGAAAGAGAATCTTGCCAGAGATAAGATTCTTGGCTGAAAGTTTTTCTCTTGAAGTATCTTAAATATATCATACCATTGTCTTCTTGCCTCCATGGTTTCTGATGAGAAATTGGCACTTAATCTTACTGGATAGCCCTTATATGTTATGCATTCCTTTTTTCTTGCTGCTCTCAGAATTCTTTGTCTTTGGCATTTGACATTCTGATTAGTATGTGTCTCAAGATTTGGTCTATTCAGATTTATTCGGATGGGAATATATTGTGTTTCTTGGACATGTCCTTCAATAGGGTTGGGAAATTTTCTACCATTATTTCTTCAAATATTCCTTCTGCCCCTTTTCCCTTCTCTTCTCTTTCTGGGACACCCATGACATGTATGTTTGCATGTCTCTTGCTGTGCTTTAGGTCCTGGAGACTCTGTTCAATTTTTTCCATTCTTTTCTTCATCTGTTCTTTTGTATGTTCGCTTTCAGAGGCCATTTCTACAAGCTCACTAATCCTTTCTTCTGCCTCCTCAAATCTGCTATTATATGATTCCAGTGTATTTTTAATTTCATTTATTGTGCCTTTCATTCCCATAAGATCTGCTATTTTTCTATGTATGCTTTCAAATTCTTCTTTATGCTCATCTAATGTCTTCTTAATATCCTTAATCTCTTTAGTCATCTCTTTGAATTTATTAAGGAGATTTGTTTGAACATATATGAGTAATTGTCTCAACTCCTTTATGTCATCTGGAGGCTTATCTTTTTCCTTTAACTGGGCCATATCTTCCTGTTTCTTGGTATGGATTGTAAGTTTTTGTTGGTTTCTTGGCATTTGGCTTACTAGATGTATTTATTCTTGGTGAAGTTTCTCTCTTTAGTTTAGGCCTTTCTTGCCCTATCTCCCTTGCTGCTTGTATAGTCGGAGCCAAGGATGTAGTTGGTGCCATAAGCTGTGGAGGCTCAAGCTGCCCTCATTTTTCCCAAGGACTGATGAAGCTTCTCCCATCTTTATCCTTTGCCAGGGGTAGGGAGAAAGCCACCACTGTGTGTAATAATCCATGTTGTACAGGCCTAGACTGTAGTTGCCCAGAGAGACTGATGAAGCTTCACACCCCATTCTCCCCTGCCTGGGGTGGGGATGGAGCTGCAGGTGTGTGCAGCAACCTATGCCATGTGGGTTCAAAATGACTACAGTTGCTCTGGTAGACTTCCGACTATTCAGTCTGTTCCAGCCGAATGTAGGTGCAGTTACCATGGAGAGCGTGCTGCAGGGCCCGCCAACTTCCTTCCAGCTAGAGATGGGCTGAAGTCGAGGCTAGGGCTACAGGCCAGTCTGGGTGAAAGAAGGCAGTCCCTACCATCATTGTGATTTTCAGTCAGCCAGGCTTCCCCTCATGCTGGGGGTGGAGTCAAAATGGCAGCTACCGGCTGCTTTCTGACTTGGACAGGTTCAAACTTTAGCTGTTCCTAGGGTTATACTTTAGCCAGCTGAATTTATTAATCAGTAGCTGAAGTTGGTGCCCAACTGTCTCTTCCTCCCCATTTTTGGGAAGTGGAGCTTCCAATTCCAGAAGCGGAATAGCTCTTGAGACTACTTGTGCTGCCAGTGGAGGATGGGCACTGGCCTCTTGGGCGTGGTGTGCTCTACCTAGGAATCTTCTATGCAGATGGGCAGTCTCCTCCTTCCATTCTTTCAAGAATGTTGCAGGTTGCTCTTCTGGTCTCCTGGAGCCCCCAAACAGGTGCTTTCAACAGGTGCTCTGGGTGATTACTACCTGCCCTGTAGCTTGACCTGACTCTAGAAGCTCCTTATTCTGCTACCACCTTGCTGGTTCTCACTCCATTATCTTTTAATCAAGTTAAAATCTAGTTAAATTATGTTTTTCTCCTCTTTTTAGATCTCACATCTTTAATTATTACATATCAAACACAAATATGTAACTACATAGAATGAATAAATATGTGTACTCTTTTTATTTTGGTAGACTTTTTTCTTTCCCTTTGTTTCTCTTCCCTCACCTCTTATCCCTCAGCCTTTAATGAACTTCTCCCCAGTTAAGTTCCTACATTCTCATGCAGTTTTACACAAACATACGCATACATTGAGTTTTGCCATTATTTATTTAGAAGGTAGGATAATATTATTACATGCAATTTTTTTTGCATCTATCCTCATTTGAAAATGGTTTTAGAAAATTCCTCCAAAGCAAAAGGCATAGCTCTAATCATTAATTTATTAGTGTCATAATATTCAGTGATGTAAATATACCATGATTTATATAAGCATCCTATTGATGGACATTAACTTTGTTTCTAGTTTTGTTTCTTTCTGCTACTGTTAAATACAATGCTATTAAAATATGCACACACATACACCCAAGGATACATACATGCATCGGTGTTTTATTTTTATGAAATAATTTGCCAGGGGAGGCATTTATGGGTCAAATATTTTCTGTTTTTTTTATATATAAATGATGGTAGATTGATTTCCAAAAAGTTTAATAATATCCATTTTTGGTAGCAATACATATGCGTGCCCTTTTTCCTGCATGCCCACTAACACTATATATCTCTTTTTGCCAGTGTGCTGAGTTTTACATAATGTTGCTATTTTAATTTTCCTTTTTGTGTGTGTGTTCCAGTGAATTTAAGCTTATTGTCATATATTTTTGATCATTTGGATTTGTTCTTTTAACTATCTATGTCTTTTGCTCATTTTTCTGTTGAGTTGTTTATTCCTTTCTTATCAATTTGTAGATATTCTTTGTCTACTATGGAAATTAACATTTTGTCTGTTCTCTACATTGTGCTCTTTTTTCAAATCTGTTGTTTATGATTGATTTTATTTATACCTTTGCCAGACAGATATTTAAATCTTTAATTAGCTGAATATATTTGACTTTTTATTTATAACGTCTAGATTTCCAGTTTAAGATGATTTCCCTACATGAAAATGTAGGGAAATCTTGAAGAGAAAATAAATTCCAAAGGTACCTTGAAGATGTGCAGATGCAAAAGAGGGAGGGACGTTTACAACTGCTTTCCACGTTTGGTAAAGCCTGATGTACATGAAAGAAATCATCATATAACTTTTCATTCTCCTGATATAACTTCCAACATTACACACCTAGATCAGTCTGTAGTACAGTCTATTTCCCTGTATATGACTCTCTTGGAAGTTTATAGTGAACATTTGTGCATTGAAAAGCTTTGAATCTAAAAGGCTTATTTCTGCTGGAAATAAATCTATTGAACTTTGTTTGCCTCAATACTTCCCATACTTATTTGATAGCAAAAAGGTTAAAGATTAAATAAGCTTAACAGCAGAGAAAAAACTTATCATCTACTCAACAAATCAGTGGAAAGGCTTTGGTGTCAAAGCAGCATTATTTCAAGGGCTAATTGGACCAGTATGCAAATTTGAGCAAGTCTGGAAATTAACATAAACCTCAGTATTCTCATATGTAAAGTGGGAATGATAACAGTTTCTTCAAAGGATAGTAATTAACTAAAATAATAAATGTGAAAGTTCATTCTCTAAAAGTACTAACCAAATTTTAATGTAGTTAAATCATTATATAAATATAATAATTTATATTAAATTATAATATAATTTTATATATTAAATATAGTATATGTTTAATATGATTAAATATAGAAAGGAACACCATGTGAAGAGATAGAAACATACTACTTTGATGTGAAGAAAAGACAGAAATACATGTTTCTTCTTCATCCTACATCCTAGATCCTTCCCTTTGGTATGCATGTCAAAAAGATTTTAAGCTTAGAAGATAAGTTAGTTTTTAAAAATTTAGCCTCTAGATTTAGAAATTTGAAAAGGTTTGTGAGTGTTAAGCTGTTTGTGGAGAATAAAATGTGTTGGAGGCTTTTTGTCACATTTAGCTTACCTGTATCTTTGACAAGTTCTTCTGTGGCCAAGGCAAAAAAAAGGAGGGCCATGTACGCTAAATGAACTCTTGATTGGTCTTCTAGGGGCATGAGACCCTCCTTTCCTTGAGCTCAGCTGAGCAAGAAATAGAAGATAGGAATTTATGTTTAATATTCTGTCGAAAAATGAGTACTCTGCCCTGAGGTTATATCTGTCCTTATGTCTTTTTCTCTTAGAGACCCGTGTATGAGGGCCAGTATAACAAAAAGACAAGGACCCTCAATCAATACATAAACCAGAAGCATTTGAGGAAGCAGCAGCTTCAAAGTCTTCCAGAAATGCCAGCAAGGTTCTCTGAACCAGAGCTGGATGAACTTAGGGATTTACCCAAGCAAGAGATAGTGTGATCAAAGTTATGAAGAAATAACAAGATAATGTTAATAGAAGATGAGAAGAGAGAACATAACCAAGTGAAGAGAATAGCGGAGACAATTACTCCTGGTTAAAGACAAAAAGTTGCTTGTGATGAGTGTCATTGCTAATCTCCATTGTATTCTTCTATTGGATAGAGTATAATTGTCATAAAGGAAGCTGGACACTTTACCCTGATTCTGCACAGAGACTGAAGTTCTTAGGAATGGCTTGCTTTGTTAATGTCACAGCTCCCTTTTATAGCCTACAAAGTTTTTCCTACTACCTGATGCCTGCTTTTATATGTCAAGGGCTGAATTATTTGTTTGGCTAAAAATAAAACATTAAAAATGTATCCAATATTACAAACTGGACCTTAGATCATGCTATTGAGCTTCCTCAATCTTAAAAGCAAGATTATGATGTGATATGGGATCTTAATTGAGGTTTACCAAGCGTAGGGACCTCGTTAGAAATACATGCACACTCACGCACACACAAGTCCCACAGGACCTATTGAGCCCAGAGATTTACTGGAGGCTAAACATTCAACAACCCTCTGAAAATATAATCATATTATTCTATTGGCCCATTTCTGTCTGTTTCAAGAGTAGTGAAGGTCCTAAAAGTTTGTTTTACATGTTCAATTTAACAATAAGGATTCTGGAACACAGTGAAATTAGATGAATGATTTCCAAAAGTCAGTCCGCAGGCAGCTGCTGGTTCTTGACTGAAATTTCCTCAGTGACTTGTAAAAGTGGGAGAAAAGGAAGAACAATGTAAATTTTTCCTGAAAGCTAAATTTATCCAATTTAAAGAGTCTTTTTTTTCAGAAGTTGTCATTTTTAAAATTCTTTTTTTAATGTTGTTGGTCTTCAAAATACCCTTTCATTTTATGATATGGTCCTGACAGTAGATAATTGTTAAATTTCTTGATTGCTTCTTATTTTCTTGTTGTGCCTGGATGCCTTTGCTTGACAAACTAAAAGTCTCGCAATCCAATGGTGGACCATCATTGAGATTCTGGTGTCCCAGGAACTTCAAATCCTAAGGATTGTAGAATTTGTAAACATAGACAGAATGTCCCATTTGCCCTTCCTATCTATGTGCACAGATACGTTTAACAGGTCAGAAATTTCCTGAGACCCTGAGATAAATTTTCCATGATGGTTTTCCACATTAATCAATGTTTAATTTCCAGAATTAAGTAATTAGTCTGCCTTCTGCTTCTATACTATTTCCTGTGACTGCAGCTTGTGTCATTCAATGGCTTAATCAGCCTTAGTCTATTATTATCATTACACTTAAACCAGGTACTTCCCATTCTAGGACAATTGAGGAGTTTGTTCTTGTCAAAGGGGATGGCAGCACTTTAAGTCCATCTCAGCTTTCATATGCTGGACTGACAGAAATCCCAAGGCTTCTCCAAGAACTTCGCTTCTTTAGTGAAGTAAATTTGTAAAGCATTCAAGAATATGTAGTGAAGTTTATGCATCAACAGTGTATTAGTACAGTTGATTCATAACTGGATTTACTCAGTATTTTATTTTAGCTCCAAATTTATTCCAATAACAAAAATAGCACTAACTATGAAAACTACTGTTTGTACTTTTATAATTAGTAATACTATTTATAGATGTTCATTGTGTACTAGACATTCAACTAGGCATTTTACATATATAATGTTCATATGATCAAAATAACTGTTTGACATTGATGAAGTCATTGGGTTTCTATGAGACTCAGATTCCTCATCTACAAAATAACAGGATTCAAGTAAATTACTTTCCAAATTTCTTAGAGCTGTAATTTTTATGATAAGGAAGACTTCACCAGAACTGGAAGACTATTGCCTGTGGTCCAGCCATTCTTTAATTCAGAAACCTGGTTAAAAATTATTTGGATTTCATGCCAAGAATTGTTCATAATGAGGAGATATAAAGAGCCCTAATTGACATTTAGGAGACCCAGACTCAAGTCCTAGTTTTATTTGTATTATCTGTGGTTAAGCCACTTTAAACTTATTGAAATTTAATGACCTCATCAGTAAGAGCTCATAAGTTTCACCCCAACTTCTTCATAGGGAAGTCATGAAATGAAATAATATATAATACAAAGTGCCTTCTAAACTAGAAGGTACTATTAAAAAATAGGGGTCCACAAATCACCCCAAAGACAGCCAAGGAACTATGAATAATTCATGTTCTCTTACTCATATGTCTTCTCTTTCCTCAATCATGAAAGAGATCTTCCTGGGAAAAATTATTCCATATATTAGTAGTGGTAGAGGTAGATTCGTTGGCTAAATACAAAATGTTGAACCTATGTCTTCTCTGCTCCAGCCTAGAAACTATCTGACTAAAATAGAGAAGGTCAGAAAATGTGGAAGAGGCTCTACTTTCATTCAGACTAAGAGAGGAAACTTAAAAGAACATAAAGGAATGGTGTCTTTATGGCTGACTTTGTTTCTGGTATTTGTTATAAACACAGATACTAAGAGGCTAAAAATGCCTTTAATGTGACTACAAGGTATAGAATAGGAACAAAATAAAGGCATTTTTGTTTAATGACAGACACTGATATTAATGTAGACTCAGTGTATACCATTCGAGGCATATATTCTGAAAGAGTTAAAGTAATACATTGTGATTTTATGTCTAATAGAGTTTCAGATTTTTTTGATGCTGTTGTCTCAGTCAATCCTCTAAGAATCCCAGAGAAAATTCACAACTTTTAAATCAATCTCACAGGTCCTTGAGTTATTGAAACATCTCTGAACTCATTGTCAGAGAGAGCCTTAAACATTGCTCGAAAACTGTTCTCCCAACTTTTTTCAAACCCCTCTGTTGGTTCCCTAATCTGACCCATTGGGTGAGCTCAGCCAGGGAGTCAGGGACTAAAAGAACCAATGTTCTCTCAGAAAGTGCATAAAAGGTATAAAGACACTTACTTGATTAAAACAATAGTGATGATGAGAGTGGAAGACTAATGTAAAAATGTTAAAAGTTTGAGTAGTAGATAATAAAACTATTGAAGGGAAGAGAAAGAAAGAGAAAAAGAAAGAATGAACTCATTCAATGTTATATAAATTGAATAAAGATTACAAAATAAATAATAAACCAGGGTGCAAATGGCTAAATAAAAGAACAAGAGGCTAGAAAAAATTAAAAGTTATAAGAATAAAAGTAATCTATAATACAAAAATGCAAAACCACCTCAACACCAAACTTGTAAATTAGAGAGTATAGAACACAAATCTTGAGAGAGAGAAATGTAACAAATATAAGAAAATACATGTATTTATAAAACATGAGGGAGTTGAAACTAAACATACCAGTTATTAATAAATGTGAATGACTGTAACTGGTAAGGCTGAAAAAAACAAATGTCTCCAATTTAATACCCTATACAAGGCCTAAGTATATTCTATATATGAAAAACACCTAAAATAAAGTGATTTAGAAAGGGATAAATAAATAGGGATGGATAAAGTTACAACAGGGAGATAGAAAATTAGAGAGCAAGGATAGTGGTCCTGATAACAGTTTAAGTAGGAAGTAGAAAATAAGCCAAAAAAAGACACAGCAAAGATGGACATATTTGAATGCTGAAACTAAAATTCATGATAAAGAAATGGCATAAAAATTTGCTCACCACATAACAGAATAACAACATTTATAAAGCATATTAAATATGCAAGAAGACAGATGAAAGTACAATATTATTAAAACTTTTAATATACCTCTTTCCATACAAGACAGGTCAATTGGACAATACATAAGTAAGGAAATAGAAGATATAAATAATATAATCAATAAGGGACTTATTCATTAAATATAGAATTATGTTAGAACATAAACCTTCTTCTCAAACACCAAAGGCATATTCCAAAATTGATTAAATAACAGTTCATAAAGAAAATGTCAGTAAGTTCAATAAGTATAAATATTTTCAATAGTACTCACTAATTTACAATTCAATAAAAAGAAAAAAATACTTACAGAAGCAAATATATAAACAAAAACAGAAAGCACACACTACCTGGATATACAAAAACTTTTTACTAAGTTATTCTGTGGTGAACGGGAAAATCAAGTGAAATTATAGAATGTTTTAAAAATAATGACAATGAAATACTAAATACCAAGGTAAATGATATATATTTAAGGCAAAAAGAAAGGAAGGGAAGGAAAAGAAGGGATGATAAGGTGACAATGAAAGGAACACAATTTTAAAACTTCTTATGAAGCTATAGTAATCAAAACAGCATGGTACTGGCATGAGCACATAGACTAACAGAATCAAATTGAGAGATCAGAAATAAACCCTTATTTCTAGGGCCAATTGATTTTTGACAATGGTCCCATTTCCACTCAATGGGGAATGAACAGTCTCTTCAACAATGGTGCTGGGAAAACTGGATACCCATATGCAAAAGAATGTATACCTCCCACCATATACAAAAATGAACTTCATATGGCTCAAAGGCCTAAATATAACCAAAACTATAAAATTCCTAGAATAAAAAGGCAGGAAGCATTTTCAGGACCCTGTGTTAGGTAAAGGTTTCTTAGACTTTACATCAAAAGCACAAGCAAGGGAGCTCAGTGGCTGAGGAACTTCTTCCCATGTACAAGTCCTGGGTTCAATGCCTGGTACCTCCTATAAAAAAAAAAGCACAAGCAGCCAAAGAAAAAAATAGATAAATGGGACTTCATTGAAATTAAAACTTTTGTTCATAAAGGACTGCATCATGAAAGTAAAAAGCCAAACTACACAATGGGAGAAAATATTTGGAAACCATATATCTGAAAAGGGTTTAATATCCTGAATATATATTTAAAAACCCTACAACTCAACAACAAAAAGACAAACAACCCAACTAAAAAAGTGGGCAAAGACCTGAATAGACATTTCTCTAAAGAAGATATACAAATGACAAATAAGCACATGAAAAGATGTTCAAGATCATTAGCCATTAAAGAAATACAAATCAAATGGCTACTATTAAAAAAAAAACACAGAAAATAACGTGTTAGAGACATGTGGAGAAAGAGGAACACTTGTTCATTCTTGGTGGAAACGTAAAATGGTGCAGCTACTGTGGGAAACAGTTTAGTGGTTTCCCAGAAAATTAAGTATAGAATTATCATATGACCTGTGACGGCCATCAATGGAGGTGCTTAGCTCTCGACAAGACCAGATGCGAGACAAGGTCCACAGCTGGTCAAGGAGGGATCAAGGATACCCGACTTACTGAGGAGGACTGGGCACTTCAGAACTTGGGGCCTCTTTCACCCTGGTTATAATCTTAATCATAATAGCGATATCTTTCCTTTTTAAATTGTTTACCTGCAAAAACATGCTCCTAGCTTATGCTGTGATTGGTACCGCTGGGTGCAAGGCAAAGCACTGCAAA
>JAQZBX010103722.1:0-11027 GCA_029593785.1 Cabassous unicinctus | reverse complement strand
AAGGTCCCTAGGAGCCTAAGAGGGAAGGCTGTTTTTCTTAGGTTGTTTCTTTGATGTCAGTTTGTTTCTTGTTTGTTCTTTTCCATTTCTTTTTTCCGTTTTTTGGTTTCCTTTTCCTTATTTTTACAACCTACTTTATTTATCTTCTTTCCTTCAGTTTTTTGTCTTCTGACTTCTATTGCTTTTCCTTCTTTACATCACTTCGTATTTGGTCTTCATTTTTTCTTTTCTTATCTCTCTTTTTTATTCCTTCTATTCTCTTCTCATCTATCTAGCCTTGTAATTTATTCTATTTTTTCTCTTTTTGTTTCTTGCTTTATTTTTTTATTCCATCTCTTTTTATTCTTATTCCTTTGTTTTTTCTATGATTTTTTATGCATATTGCTTAGTTTCCTAGATCTTGTGTGGTTCATGTTCTATCTTTTTTGTATTATTGCTATTATTCTTTTTCTCTTCTTATCTCTTTCAATTTCTCTGGATCCAATATTTTTTTCTGCAAGGGAACACAAAGAACTGCAAGGATATAAAATAAGAGGAACCAAGTATGAAAAAATTAACCTTACCACACACAAAGAAACAACAAAATAAAACCCTAGAGTAGAAAGAGAAGCTAACCAACTAAATAAGCCTATCAAGATAAAAAGATGCCTACACACCAACAAAATGTTACAATCCATACTAAGAAACAGAAAGACATGACCCAGTCTAACAAAGAAACTAAAAAAAGGAAGAGATGCAGAATGTGGAGAAACTAATTAAGAATATTCAAACAAATATCATGAATCAACTTAATGAAGTGAAGGAAGAGATAAAGGATATTAAGAAGATACTTGGGAAATATACTGAAGAAATTGTAAACAAACATAAAAGGATAATGGACCTGATGGTGATAAATGGCACAATGCAAGAAATCAAAAATACACTGAAAACACACAACAACAGATTTGAACAGGCAGAAGAAAGAATCAGTGTTGTTGAAGAAAGGACATCTGAAATCAGATATGTAGAACAGATAGATAAAAAGATAGAAAAAATCCAGCAGGGACTTAGAGATTTGAATGACAACATGAAACACACAAACTTATGCATTATAGGCATCCCAGAGGCAGAAGAGAAGGGAAAAGGGGCAGAAAGAGTGATAGAGGAAATAATGCCTGAAAATATCCCAATGCTTTTGTAGGACATGGATGTACATGTCCAGGAAGTGCAGCACACTGCGATCAGTATAAATTTTAACCGATTTATCCCAATACATATAAAGAAATAGAGACCTTGAATAACACATTAGAGGACTTGGACCTAACAAACATATACAGAACATGACACCCAAATACAATGGGATACACATTCTTCTCAAGCACACATGGATCATTCTCCAGGATAGACCACATGCTAGGCTACAGAAAAACTCATAATAAGTTCAGAAAGAATGAATTTATACAAAAAAAAATTCTCTGACCAAATGGAATGAAGCTGGAAATCAGTAAGGGGCACAGAAGTAGATTAGGCACAAGGATATGGAAGTTAAACAACACATTTTAGACAATCAGTAGGTCAAGGAGGAGATTGCAAAAGATATCAGTAACTACCTTGAAATGAATGAAAATGGCAATACAATGTATCAGAAACTATGGTATGCAGGGAAAGCAGTTCTGAGATGGAAATTCATAGTCATAAATGCATATATCAAAAACGAAGAAAGAGCTAAAGTCAAAGACCTAACTACACACCTGGAAGAATTAGAAAAAGAATAAGACACTAACCCCAAAGCAAGTAGAAAGAAGGAAATAACAAAGATTAGATCAGAGGTAAATGAAATTGAAAATAAGAAAGTACTAAAAAAATAAACAATATCAAAAGCTGGATCTTCCTTGAGGACAGTATGTTGAGTGTAGCAAGCCAGGCACAAAAGGACGAATATTGTAGATTTCACTGTTATGAACTAAATATAATGAGTGAAATCATGTCGTTAATAGCTAGAATATAAGTCACCAGAAAATAGAATGTGGTTAGAGAATGGAAAGCTGAGGCATAATCTGTGCAGAATTGGTAAAAAGTTGTTTGTAAATGTTTGAAAATGAATAGAAATGGTGAAAGCACATCATAGGATTTATCATCAGTAGCACTAACATATGGGTATAATAGTGTTTTGTTTTTTGTTGTTTTTCATTTTTCTTTTTTTGGAGCAATGAAAATGCTCTAATATTGATAGAAGTGATGAATGTACAAATCTGTGATTACACTAAATGTCATTGATTGTACACTTTAGATAAAGATAAATTATATGGTTTATGAACAAAAATAATAAGATGAGTTGGGGAAAAATACACCAAATATAAGATATGGATTAGAGCTAGTAGTAATATTTTGATGAAGCTCTTTCATAATTTGTTACAAATGTTTCATAACAATGCAAGGTATTGGTAGTGAGGTGATGTATGGGAGCTTGTATGATGTTATGCATGTTTGTTTTGTAAGTTCACAACTTTTACTATGCAATTATTGTTTATGTATGTTCATGTATGAATGATATATTTCAATAAATTTTTTAATGAAAAAAATTAAATAAAATGTAAAACTAAAAAAAATAAAATAAAAAAATAAAAAACTGGTTCTTTCAGAAGATAAATAAAATTGACAAAACTTATCTAGACAAAGAAAAAAGGAGATAAGATGCAAACACATAAAATAAGAAACAATGAAGGGACTATCACTACTGACTCCACAGAAAGAATCTCTTAAGAGGATACTTTGAAAAATTGAATGTCAACAAGTTGGATAATTTAGAAGATATGGACAAATTCCTAGAAACACACAAGTAGTCTACATTGATGAAAGAAGAAATTGATGAACTCAAAAAATCAATCAAAAGTAATGGAATTGAATTAGTCAACAAAAACCTCCCAATTCAGAAGAGCACAGGACCATATGGCTTCACAGGTGAATTCTACCAAACATTCCAGAAAGAAAGAACACCAATCATGCTTAAACTCTTCCAAAAAATACAAGTGGAGGGACCATTACCTATCTCAGTCTATGATGCGAATATCACCTAAAAACAAAGCCAAACAAATATGCCACAAGAAAGGAAAATTATAGACCAATCTCTTTAATGAACCAGGATGCTAAAATCCTCAAGAAAATACTTGCTAATCATATTCATCAAAACATCAAAAGAATTATACACCATGACCAAGTGGGTTTCATCCCTGCTATGCAATGATGATTCAGCATAAGAAAATAAATCAATGTAATACACCACACATAAACAGATTGAAAGAAAAAAAAAAACACATGCTAAACTTATAGATGTAGAAAAAGCATTTGAAAAAATACAAGCTCCTTTCCTGATAAAAACATTTCAAAAGATTGGAATAAAAGGCAGCTTCCTCAACATGATAAAAGGAATATGTGGAAAATCCACAACTAACTTCATATTCAATGGTGAAATCCTAAAAGCTTTCCCTCTAAGATCTGGAAGAACACAAGGATGACCACTGTCACCCTTCTTATTTAACATTGCATTAGAAGTACTTGCTTGAGCACTTAGGTAATAAAAAGTTATAAAGGCTTCCAAATTGGAAAGGAAGAAGTGAAAATTTCACTTGCAGGTGACATGAGCCTTTACATAGAAAGCCCTGAGAAATCTACAACAAAGCTTCTAGAGCTTATAAATGATTTCAGTAAAATGGCAGGCTGTGCAAAAATCAGTAGCATTTCTGTAAACCAATAATCAGCATTCTGAAGAGGAAATCAAGAAAAAAATTCAAATTACAATAATAACTAAAAGAATCAAATACCCAGAAGAAATTTAAATAAAACGTAAATGACTTGTATGCAGAAAATTACATAACACTTTTAAAGGAAATCAAAGAAGACCTAAATAAATGGAAGAATACTCCCTGTTCATGGATAGGAAGAGTAAGTATCATTAAGATGTTTATTGTACCCAGACTAATTTACAGATTTAATGCAATCACAATAAAAAATACCAGAACATTTTTCACTGAATTGAAAATGCTAACTATGAAATTTATTTGGAAGGGAAACTGTCCTCAAATAATGAAAGACATATTGAAAAAGAAAAATGAAATCAGAGAACTCACACTCCCTGGCTTTTAAACAAACTAAAGAGCTACAGTGGCAAAGCTGCATGGTATGCGCAAAAGGATAGACATACTGAAAAATGGAACTGAATTGATAATTCCAATATAGGTCCTCACATATACAGTCAACTCATAATTGACAAGGCCACCAAGTATATTCAACTGGGAGAGAATAGCTTCTTCAACAAATGTTGCTTAGAGATCTGGTTATCCATATCCAAATAATGACAGACAACACCATCTAACACATTATAAAAATTAACTCAAGATGGGTCAAAGATCTAAATATAAGAGCCAAGACCATAAAGCTAATAATGTAAGGAAGAACCTACAGGATCTTGTATTAGGAACTGGTTTTATGAACTTTATACCCAAAGTACAAGCTACACATACAAAAAAATAGATAAATGGGACCAGCTCAGAATTAAAAACTTTTGCACCTCAAAAGAGTTAGTCAAGAAACTGAAAAGGCAGCCTACTCAATGGGGGAAAATATTTGGTAACCATATACCTGATTGAGGCCTAATTCCAGCATATATATATATAAAAAATCCTATGTCTTGAAAATAAAAAGGCAAACCACCCATTTAAAAAATTGGTATGTGATTTGAATAGACACATCTCCAAAGAAGAAATACAAATGGCTGAAAAGCACATGAAAAGATGTTCAACATCACGAGCTATTAGGGAACGGCAAATCAAAACTACAATGAGATACCATCTTGCACCCATTAGTTTAGTAACTATTAAAAAACAGAGGACTACAAGTGTTGGAGAGGATGTGGAGAAATGGGAACACTCATCCACTGCTGGTGGGAATGTAGAATGGTGCAGCCATTATAGAAGACAGTTTGACGGTTCCTCAGGAAGCTAACTATACAACTGCCATATGATCCAGAAATCTCACTGCTGGGTATAAACACAAAATAATTGAAAGCAGGGACACGAAGAGATATATGCATACCAATGTTCATAGTGGCATTATTCACTAATGCCAAAAGTTGGAAACAGCCCAAATGTCCATCAACAGATGAATGGATAAACAAATTGTGGTATATACATACAATGGAATATTACTCAGATCTAAGAAGGGATGAAATATTAAAACATGGAACAGCATGGATGAATCTTGAAGACCTTATGTTGAGTTAAGTAAGGCAGGCACTGAAGGACAAATATTATATGACTTCACTGATATGAATTAAGCAAATTGAGCAGACTCCCAGAGCTAGACTCTGGAAGATAGGTCACAGGAGACAAGAGGGTGTGAGTCAATGCCCATATGGGCAAAATCTATGATAAGATGGAAGGGTGTAGTTTTGCAATGGATGCATATAACAGTGGTGCAGTGATGCTATTGGATTGGGGAGTGGTGGTCTGTGATGGGGTAGGGTGGTAAGGATGGGTTGGACTGGCCATGGGACTGGGGGATGGTTGGAGGAAGGAGGTGAACTTTAGGAATTTGTGTGTATGTGGTTTAAACTACAATGCTGGAAATATTCTTTTGGCAAATATGTCAGTGGAGGGATACTGGTTTAGGGTTTTAAATGTGTGGGGAATGCAGGACAAGGCGCACCTGGGCTAGGCTTCTAGGGAGTGCTTGAATATTCATCCTGTCTTAGTGTGTTATACCAGTGGGTGGAGACCCACATAATGAGAAGGAAGGTGCTGGACTCCTATCCTGTTATGTTCTCAAATAGAAGTGCAGGATTCTCTTGAGACCATAGGCAGTGACTAATAGGGGAGGACAGGCAGTATATCAAGCCCTCAATATTGTTGCAAGTAACTATGAATATTGTTCTTCAAGAAATGAAGCTTGGTGGTTGCCATGGGTCCTGAGATGAGGGGGAGGTAGGAATTGAATAGATGGCAGATGGGGCATTTTGGGGATGATGGAATTGTTCTACATGATCTTGCAATGATGGATACAGTCCATGATAAATTTCATCAAAATTCATAAAATTGTATGGTCCAAAATGTAAACTATAATATAAATCATTCACTATAGTTAGTAGCAATATTTCATCACTATTACATCAATAGTAACAAATGTATGATCCATATGTAAAATGTTATTAATAGAGGAAAGTGGAAAAGAGGGATTATGTTGGGTATATGGGAATATCCTATATCCTGTAAATGACTTTTCTGTAACCTAAAGCTTCTTTGAAGACAAAATGAAAAAAAAATAAGACACTGGGGGAATAAACCAAAGACAATGTCACTGTACATAAAAGACAACAGATCTTACAGTGATGAAAGACATAATACCAATTTTCTTTTATTTTTATTATTTTATTTTTTATTTCAATTAAAATATTTTAAACTATTATTTCATTTATTTATTAATTGTATTTTGTTGTTTTGTTGGCATCATTTTTTTTAACTTTATTTTGTACATTTAATAATTGAAAATATAAACAAAAACTAAAAAGTAAACACAGATGAATAAATATATACATTTCTTAATTAAATGTACTGGATACATATAAAAATTTTTTTGAATCAAACAAGATGTTACACAATATATTTGGTTCATAGTAACACATTCATACAGTATTTGTCCTTTTGTGTCTGGCTTGCTTCACTCAACATAATGTCCTCCAGGTTCATCCATGTTGTCATATGCTTTATGATTTCATTTCTTCTTACAGCTGCACAATATTCCATCATGTGAATAGATCACAGTTTGTTTATCCATTCCTCTGCTGATGGACACCTCGGTTGTTTCCAACTTTTGGCAATGGTGAATAATGTTCCTGTGAACATCAGTGCGCAGATGTCTGTTCATGTCACTGCTCTCAGTTCCTCTGGGTATATACCCAGTAGTGATATTGCCAGGTCATGTGGCAAGTCTATATTCAACTTCTTTAGGAACTGCCAAACAGTCCTCCACAGTGGCTGTACCATTCTGCTTTCCCACCAACAGTGAATAAGTGTTCCTATCTCTCCACATCCTCTCCAACACTTGTAGTTCTCTGTCTTTTTAATACTGGCCATTCTGATAGGTGTGAAATGATATCTCATTGTAGTTTTGATTTGCATTTCCCTAATCATGAGTGATGTTGAGCATTTCTTCATGTGTTTTTTTGCCATTTGTATTTCTTTTTTAGAGAAATGTCTATTAAAGTCTTTGGTTGGCTTCATTTTTTAAGAAGTTTTGAATCACAAAAGGTTTACAACTCTGGCAGGTAAGGATCATTCATGTGGGGTGTCAGTGATGGGAGATGCATGGGAGGAGGTTCACATGGTGCATACCTATAAGGCATATGAAGGTGTTCAAGTATTTATGGGGCATTATCATGGTCTGTGGAGGTTCATACAATAAATGAAAGAATATTGAATTGCCATTCTGGAGAGCTCTGCCACATTCTCTAATGGTACAGTAAGAATCCCCTGAGTAGAGGGACAGTGAGTAGTGAAAGATGATGGACCATTGATGGGCCCTTGATATTGATGACTGTACATATGAACATTTACATCTGAAATTGAATCTTATCCTAGTATTATACTGTGCCTAGGAGTTATCACTGAGAACCAGCTTGTTGCTCCATTGTGGCTTCTCTTGAAGTCAAACTCAGCATATAAATGTGTTGCCTTCCCCACATCATGGGACATGACTCCTGGGGATGAGCCTCCCTGGCACAGAGGGATTGCTACCAAGCACCAACTAGCAATGAAACTAAACAAAAACCTGACCAAAAGGGAGGAAAGTATAAAAACAAATGAGTTTATACAGCTAAGAGACTTCAAAGTGAGTCAGGAGGTCATTCCAGAGGTTATACTTATGCTTGTCTCAGAAGGATATCACTGACTGCCAATGTAAATATTGACTCAAACAGCAGGGTTCCTGAGGGCTCCAGAGACATCCACACACTATAGTCAGGGCAGACTGCTCAAGAATTTCGTGCCCTGCCAGTGAGCCCTACTTTAGAATTCATGCTCCACAGTGTGACAGAGTTGGACTAAGTAGTAGTTTCCCTACGCAGGGTTTTTCTGCCCTTCTATTTGAACCTATAGTTAGTACTAGAGTTGATAGGTATATGTCTAAGAGACTTAAATCTTTGGGCTGTCCATGTGCCAGTTGGGCCCTGAATCTCAATAGAGTTGCAACAGCTACTCTCCAGTACATTGGAATCACCTAGTACAACTAAAAAGATGTTGATGGACAACAACCATCCCAAGGAACAGACAGAGTCTGCAACTGCAAGCAAGAAAGTTCCATCCATCAGCCCCTTGGGATCTAAGCCCCCTCTCAGTTAGAAGCTGAGTGGCCATCACCATTCCAGAATCCTCAGGATTGGGGAATGAACGATGGACCAGACTAGATGCATTGGTATTCTACTATAGATTTATTGTGATTCTAACAATGGAAGGACTTTTATCATTGATGTGGAAGCTTTGGCCATTGGAGGTTCTGAGGAGAGGGAGAGGGAAAATAGCTGTAATATGGGTGTATTTTCAGGATTTGGGAATTGTCCTGAATGACATTGCAATGACAGATACAGGCCATTAAATATATTGTTGTAACTTACAAAATTGTGTGTGAAAGAGTGTAAACTAAAATGTAAATTATAATCCATGCTTAGGGGCAATGCTCCAAAATGTGTTCATCAACTTTAACAAATGTACCTCACTAATGAAGGATGTTGCTAATGTAGGAAAATGTGGGAGGGGAAGGGAGTGGGACATATGGGAAACCCTTATATTTTTATGTAATATTTACGTACTCTAAGTATCTTTTAAAAAATCTTAAAAAGTATATGAAAATTAAAAAACAAAAAATGAAGAATAATGAAAATTAAAAAAAATAAAAGACAAAAAAGAATTAAAAAATTCCTATGTTTTTAGAGACTGCAGCCATATGGTATTAAGAGCTATCCTCATTCAGTTTGGTCAAAGTTTAACAGATTACCTCTTTAAAGATCCTATTTTCAAATGTGTTCACATCCACATGACTGGAGGTTAAGACCTGAGCAAGCCTTTGGTGGGGAACATACTGGAATCTACCACATTCTCTCCTCTGACCCCAAAAAGACATGTTCTTCTCATATGAAAATACATTCACTCCATCCCAATATCCCAAAAGCCTTCAGTAGTAATTCTAAGTCCAAATTATCTTTAAAATCACTTATAGGTGTGCTCTGTCCTGGGGCAAAATTCCTCTATGTCTGTGGATCTGTAAAAGCTAGATAACAAGTACTCTGCCTCCAAAATGCAATGATGGGATAGACATAGGATAGTCATTCCCACTCAAGAAGGGAGAAATTGGTAGAATAAAAGGAGTCATTGAGACCAAGCTAGTCTAAAAACCAGGGAAGGCAGCCTCTATTAATTTCCAACATTTGAGGGTAATCTTTGCTTTGATATGTTGTCCTCTGGGCCTATTGGAGCAATAACCTCACTATTTTCAAACACTGGGATGTGGGCAATGCTCTTCTCAAACTCTGCAGTGCAAACCCCACCCTATCCAAGCACAAGGTTAATGACCAAGTTATTCATAAATGCTAGGGTAGAAATCTATTTTTTTTGGTCCAAGGAGAATTCTTCAGCCCAGAACTCTCCTTCAGCCCTTGAAGTCATTCTTCCTTTATCTCACCCTCTCTCAGTCCTTTTCAGTTAAGGCTAGCATTGATTCAACTCATACTAAATCCACAAAAGCCTTGCTGGTTTTCCATCCATTTCAAGGGGGTCCATGCCATCAGATAAAGGAATCTTCTACATGACATTACTTTATAATTTGTATTTCTATTTCTGGCTTTCTCTGAGATTGTTGATTGAATATATGCATCATCTGCCTATTCTTAGCAAATGTTGGTTTAGCCACACCCTATTTAGTAAACCTTTGTTCAGCCACACCCTCATACATAACCTTGTTCTATGGTAACTTACCTCCAGGGAACTCTGGGCAGGCCTTCTTAGAACTTCTTCTGGCCCTAAACTCAGTGTACACTATCTGGATAAGCTAAGAATTTTCCAAATCATCAATTTCTGACTCCTTTTGGTTTAATAATTCAGTCCTCAGTTTATCCCTTTCTTCTTTCATTGTACTATATGCAGCAAGGAGAAACCATGTTGTACCATCCACACTTTGCTTGGAAATATTCATAGGTAAAATTCCAAGTTCATCACTTACTAGTTCCACTATCAACACTAGGACATAATTCAGCCAAGTGTTCTGCTGTTTTGTAATATGGATCACCTTTCTTCCAGTTTCCAATAACACATTCACCATGTCTTTCTAAGGCCTTACACAAAATACCTTCAACATCCATATTAATACCAACAATCTCTTCAAGGCAATTTAGGCTTAATTTTTAAGTATTTGCTATGACAGAATGCCATGCACCCTATATTGGAAATGACTATGAATGTGGCTTTTAGAGACTTGCAGTCTAACCCACTGTGGCAGCTTGGAGCTATGTACCACGGATAAACATGTTTTTAAACTTAATCTGTTTCTGTATGTGTGTACTCATTGTAAATAATATCTCTTAAAGATGCTACTGTAGTTAAGGTGTGGTCCAAATGAACCAAGCTCAGCTTTAATCCATATTACTGGTGTCCTTTATTAGAGGAGTGAAAGTTAGAGAGAAAAAAATCCATAGTGGGAGTAGCCACAAGCTGAAAGTCAGCAGAACTGGTAAGAGAAGGGAGAGGCCAGGGAGGCCGCCATAAGCATTCCCATGTGACAGAGAAGCCAAGGACCAATGATCACTGGAAGCCAGTCCCAGGATACCAGTATTCAGGAAGAAAGTGTTGCCTTGATGACATCTTGATTTGAACTTCTCTTAGCCTCAAAACTGTAAGACAGGAGAGCAGATGTGGCTCAAGCAGTTGAGCATCCACCCCACATGGGATTACTTGCATTCAGTTCCCAGTGCCTCCAGGAAAAAAAAGAAAAAGAAAAAAAAAAAAAAA
>JAQZBX010103721.1:0-11027 GCA_029593785.1 Cabassous unicinctus | reverse complement strand
TTTCCCTCATTTTCCAGATGCTACCAGGCAACTCAGGAAGCAGCCCTCACCACAAAGACCACACAGTTGTTCTGTGATGATATGGCCCCAACCCCCCATCATTCATTGCTCTTTGGGTTCCCTGCTAGGCACGCTAATACCCTACTTCCCACATTCCCCTGGTCTAGAATCAGCACCTCCAATGTTCACATTCTTGGCTGAATATACACATCCTAAATGCAGGGGTCCACACAGTTCTCCTGTGTGTGCAAAACACCTTTGTACCCTGATCAAATAGTCCAACCACAAAGAAAATTGTGAGATGGTGGTGATAAGGGAAGCACAGGGACCCCCCAACCCCGCCCTCAGCAGAAACCCACAGCTTCTAGAAAATAAACTCCCCACATTCCCTAGCCTCTCTCTCCCCTCCAGCCTCCCCTTTTCCCCTTGGAATCCATGTCAGGAAGATAAGCACTCCAGGCTGCCCCTTTGAATTGAAATTTATAACTCTATACAGATAATGACTCTTTTCCCTCCCTAATGGCCTTCTGCTTTTAGAAAGATAAGCTAACCTAACTTCTTTGCTTTTGTAACCCTGACTGCCCACTTGCTCAAGAATTTGCCTGCTTAGTGTACCTACATAAACTTATGAAAATTGGAAAAGGGAGCTCAGATATTTTGGAGATTTAACTCTCTTTTGGGCCCGTGCATAATAAAACATGGTTTATCCGTGTTCCCAAGAGTGCCATTTGGGTAATTTCTGGTAGGCCACAACATTTGGTTCCCTGACTGGGAAACCCAACTGAGCAGGCCCTTTGTGCCTCCAGCTTGGGCTGACAGGCACGGCCAACGGCGATCTCCAAGCGAACAAGGTGGGTGCCACCTGTCCTCTTGACAGGATCTCCTTCTGAGGTGGTTCCCACAGGCTGCGTCCATGCACCCTGGCCTGACTCAGTGGGGAGGCAAACTAAACAGTGCCAGAAGACTCCAGAAATTTAAGGCCCCAGGTGCCAAGCCCTCAGTCAGGCTCATCTCTGGATGGAAGAGGATACTGATCACCTCCTGAAATTCCAAGTACCAAGATTCCAGAATAGGGCAATCCCTGTGGGAGGGACTGCATAACCTCTGAGTGACTGTGTGAATGAAAGTGGACATCAGGGGCTTGTGCCTGCTGTACCAATTTGGGACTCCTCAGCATATGCTACGGAGCCAGTGTGGGCCCAAACCTGTATTCCATGGCTGCGTCATATGGCACAATGTCTCACCTGGAAATTGCTCAGGTGCCTTAGCTAAGATGAGCCTAAGTTTTTGTGAGTGATGTGGACAGGTGGGCATCTGAGTGACTTTGAAAGAGGCAACCTCTTCCTTTGTCTATCTTGTGCCACTGATGCAGGGTGCAGATTTAACATTGTTAATCCCTGTGGGAGGGACTGCATAACCTCTGAGTGACTGTGTGAACGAATGTGGATGGCAGTGCCTTGCACTTGCCCTACCAGTCTGTGACTTCCTGGTGTATGCTACAGAGCCAGTGTGGGCCCCAACCTGTTTTCCACGGCTATGTCATATGGCACAAGGGCTCATCTAGAAATTGCGCAGACGCCATAGCTAAGATGAGCATAAGTTCTCATGAGAGACAAGAACAGGCAGGCATCTGTGTGGCCTTGAAAGAGGCACCCCTTCCTTTGTCTGTCTTGTGTCACTGACACAGGGTATGGGCTCCTCGCAGTCAAAACCTACAGTCATAAACTGCATGCTCAAAAATTTCAAGAAGGGTTTTTCCAGAGATTATGGCATCCAGAAGAACCCCGGCACCCTCCAAACCTTATGTGAAGTAGAGTGGTCCACTTTTAATGTCGAATGGACCTCAGAAGGGACCCTGGATATAGCTTGGGTCTGTGCAGTGTGGCTGTTGGTCACAGGAATTCCTGGCCTGCCCTATCAGTTTCCCTACATGGACTCTTGGTTGGAGATAGCCCAGAATCTGTCCCCTTGGGTTTGATTGTGTGCTGGACAAAAGGGACAGAGCAGGGTCCTGGGTGCACAGTAAACAGGGCTTCAAAAGCCATTCATTCATTAAGGGTCCTCGGAGGAGGACCCACCACCACCTCCACTGCCATTTTAGCGGTGGCTCCAGCCACTCTAGCCTTTTCTCCTGGCCCAGGAGTGCAGGCAGATCTCCCAGAAACACCTCCACCTTCAGTCTGTCCTCCTAGCCCAGGAATACAGGCAGATCTCCCAGCAACACCTCTACCTTCGGCCCCTCCAGGAACATCAAACCCCTCTGTGAAACACGGGGTCTGGCCCAGATCGGCAAAAATGGGACCATCCAACCTGGGAAGCCTGTATTATACTACCATTCCTTCATAACTACAGACCTCTTAAACTGGAAGCACCACACCCCCTCCTACTTGGAAAAACCCCAGGCCCTTATTGATTTCATGGAATCTATTTTTCCAAACTCACCATCCTACTTGGGATGATTGCCACCAACTCCTCCTGACTTTATTTAATATGGAGGAGAGGCGATGAATTCTGATGAAAGCCTGAAATTGCCTGCAAGAGCAGGCCCCTACTGGTGTCCTAAACCCAGAAAATTGGGCATGAGAAGTGGTACCAGAAACCGAGTCTAACTGGGACTTCAGCACTGAATAGGGACTGGCTGCGCTCCAGCAATACCAGGAAGTGCTCCTCTGAGGGGTCCAAGAGGGGGCTAAATGATCCACAAACATGAAAAAGATGACTTTAGTTACTCAAAAGCCTGATGAGTCTCTGGGAGATTTCTATGAATGGCTTTGCCAGGCCTTCAGGATCTATACTCCTTTTGATCCAGAAGTTCCGGAAAACCAGAGGATGGTGAATGCTGCTTTTGTAGCACAGGCAGCAACGGACATTAAAAGAAATCTCCAAAAATTAGAAGGGTTCACGGGCATGAACATCTCTCAACTACTGGAAGTCGCCAACAAAGTATTCATTAATCGAGATGAATTCACTGAATGAGAAGCCAAGAAGCAAATAAAACATCAAGTCTCCCTACTAGCAGCAGCCTTAGGAAATCCTGACCCCACCAGATGAGAAGGACCACCCCAAAAAAGGGGGACAAGTACCAGAAGGGTGCTGCTGGCCAGAGATCAATGTGCTTACTGCAAAGAGAGTGGACACTGGAAAAATGATTGCCCCCAAAAGACTCAGGCACATAGAGGGAACATCCCTATGGGGAAATACTGAACAGAGGCCCAAGACCATTTGCTTGGGCTGGCAGGACTCAACCCTGAATAGGGGTAACCGGGCTCACTGGAACTTGGCCCCATGAGCCCATGGTCAAATTATAAGTCAGGGGCCAGTCAATGACTTTCATGGTGGACACTGTCGCTGAACATTCTGTGATCACAACCCCCATCACCCCCTTTAGTGGAAAAACTGCTAATATCATAGGAGCTACTGGGGACCAGTCAAACCCACGGCCTTTTTGCCAGTCAATAACTTGCCAGCTCTGTGGCCATGAAGTAACTCATGAATTTCTGTACCTGCCTGAATGTCCAGTTCCCCTGCTTGGTAGGGACCTCTTAACCAAACTGGGGGCCCAGATTACCTTCAAACCTGAAGGGCCATCAAGCTTAAGCCTCGGGACCAGCCTCGCTGTTTTCATCACTGTGCCCTGAAGTGAAGAATGGAGACTTCATGCAGAAGAAAGTTCAGGTCAGAATCGGGAAAAACTGCTAGAAATTTTCCCCCAGGTTTGGGCAGGAAAAAACCCACCGGGAATGGCATGGAGCCATGCACCCATCATGATCTACCTGAAGCCTGGCGCGATCCCTCTCCGGCAGCGGCAGTATCCGATCCCCCACGAAGCACAATTGGGCATAGCCAAACATATAGACTTCCTAAAGAGAGAGGGGATCCTAATCGAATGCCAGTCACCTTGAAACACCCCATTATTGCCAGTTAAAAAGCCAGATGGGACCGGATATCTGCCAGTGCAGGATTTACGAGCCATTAATAATGCCACTCCCACCTCACATCAGGTTGCTCCCAACCCGTACACCCTGTTAGGACAGCTGCCACCTGAAGTCACCTGTTTCACTTGCCTGGACCTGAAAGATGCCTTCTGCCTGTTGCTGGCCCCTGCCAGCAAGCCTCTGTTTGTGTTTGAATGGGAAGATCTGAAAACCGAGCAGAAAACTCAGCTAACCTGGACCCGGCTCCCACAGGACTTCAAAATCTCCCTTACCCTTTTTGGGGAAGTTTTGGCAGCAGATTTGGCCACCAACCCCTGGGAAAACTGCAGGTGTGCTCTCTTACCATATGTAGATGAACTCCTGCTTGCCAGTAAAATGGAAGAAGACTGCTGGAGAGAGACCCAGACTCTCCTACAACTTTTTTACTGGGTACAAAGTGTCTTGGAGGAAGGCTCAGATCTGTAAAAGCAAGTCAAGTACCTGGGGTTCAGCATCACACAAGGGAACCAGACACTAGGACCCAAATGAAAGAAAGTGATCTGCACCATCCCTACCCCCACCACAAAAAGAGAGCTTCACGAGTTCCTCGGAGATGCAGGGTTCTGCTGCATCTAGATTCCTGGGTTTGCAGCAATGGCGAAGCCCCTTTATGAAGCTCTGGCAGGTCCAGAAAAAGAGCCTCTTGCCTGGGGAGAAGCTCAACAGGGGGCCTTTCAAAACATCAAAAGACAACTTGGCAGAGCCCCTGCCTTGGGGCTCCCAGATGTAACTGAAAACTTTAACCTGTTTGTGCATGAAAAGAGCAGAGTAACTTTGGGGGTTCTCACACAAACAGTCGGCCTGTGGCAAAGACCTATTGCTTACCTCTCCAAACAGCTGGACTCTGTGGTTGCAGGGTGGCCACCCTGCCCAAAAGCCTTGGCAGCAACTGTGACCCTCATCAAAGAAGCCGACAAATTAACTCTCGGACAGGCCATTCATGTTATGGTGCCACACACAGTCACTGTCCTAATGAACTCACATGGGCATCAGTGGATATCGAATACCCGGCTCACACATTACCAAGGTTTACTCTGTGAAAACCCCAGAGTGACAATAGAAATGGTGTGCAATCTAAACCCTGCCACCTTTTTGCCAGAGGAGGAAGGGGCTCCAGAACATGACTGCATTGACGTGACAGAAGAGGTTTACACTAGTCACCCCGACCTCCAAGACAAACCGCTCCCTTCCCCAGGTTAGACAGTATTTACAGATGGGAGCAGTCTTGTTGAAAACGGGGAAAAGCTTGCTGGGTATGCAGTCACCACTACCGAATGGGTGGTGGAAGCAGAGTCTCTACCGCAGGGATTGTCTGTGTATTGGGCAGAGCTCTGGGTGCTGGTCCGAGCACTGCAGCTAGCTGCGGGACAAGCGGTAAACATTTACACTCATTCTAAGTACGCATTTGTGACTGTTCATGTCCATGGGGCAATTTATAAAGAAAAGGTCTCCTAACCGCAGGGGGAAAGGAAATCCAAAACAAAGAAGAAATTCTCCAACTGTTAGAAGCAATCTGGAAATGAAATGAAGTCACCATCATCCACTGCCAGGGACATAAGAAAGGAATGGATATGACCGCTCAAGGAAACAGATTCACTGACAAAGCAGCACAGCAAGCAGCTGAAGGAACCCACAGAATACAGGTCCCGGAATTAACACCGTAATTGTCCCTCTTAGGACAAAAGACTGATCAACTAAGCTATACCCAGGAAGAACAGGAGTGGGCTGAAAGAGAAGGGAGAATCTGAACCCCTGAAGGAGCTTGACTGCTCCTGGATAACCAGATTTTTGTACAAAAGGGAGCCACTCATGCCCTCATCCAGCAGTACCACCAACTCACCCACCTAGGGAAAACTGCACTAGAAATCTTGCTCGGGAGATACTACTAAATAGCCTGGCTAACTTCTCTCTGTGCCACCATCAGCAACCAGTGCCAAGTTTGTGCCAAAAACAACCCCTTGCAGGGCCGCCGTACTCCGGCAGGTGTCCAGCACATGGGAATGGCCGCTTTTGAAGATATCACAGTAGATTTCATGGAAGTGAAACCAAGTCGGGGGTACAAATATCTGTTGGTCATGATATGCACCTTTTCAGGTTGGGTCAAAGCTTCCCCACTCGCACCAAAAAGGCAAGAGAAGTGAATAAGGTTTTGCTTACAGAAATCATTCCACGACATGGGTTGCTGCTGTCAATTGGAAGTGACAATGGCCTGGCCTTCATGTTGGCTGTAGTCCAAGAGCTAGCAAAAATGTTAGGAATTAAGTGGAAACTCTATACCGCTTACAGGCCCCAGAGCTCAGGGAAAGTTGAACACATGAAGAGAACCCTCAAAGTCACCCTAGCCAAATTCTGCTAGGAAACTGGTCTCCACTGGGTAGACTTACTTCCCTTGGCCCTTCTCTTAGTTAGGTGCACCCCAGGACCCACTGGCTATTCACCCTTTGAAATTCTATTTGGATGGCCACTTCCAATTATCCGGGCATTCAGAGGAAATCTCAAACATCTGGGGGAGATTAACCAAGATTCCATTCTCCAGCAGCTGGGGAAAACTCTAGCTGAAATACATAAAACTGTCTTGTCCCAGAATCTCATCCCCCTGGGACACCCAGTGTACCCCCACCAGCCAGGGGACCTAGTCTGGGTCAAAGACTGGAAAAAAAGAACCCTTCCAGCCTTCCTGGACATGTCCACATACTGTAAACCTTGCAACTCCTTGCATTGCCCCTTGGATCCATCATTCCAGGGTCAAGAAGGTGCATCTTGATAAAGAGCAGAACAGCTGGACAGCCCAATCCGTACCCAGGCACCCCTTGAGAGTGCAATCACCCAGGATCCTCGAACACCACCCTCGTTGAACGTCGGCTGAATGGACCCCTGTTCCTGGTGGATCCTGTGCTTATATGGCCTGATCACCTTGGTATTTATAGTTGGACTCACTGCTGTGGCCCCTGCAGACTAGACTGTTGTGAATAGAGCCCTAATTGCAATTGCTTACCGGTGTAAAGTAGGATGTTTCTGTGCCTTAAGTTGCTAATCCTTTACTTCCTCACCCCCTCCCTAAGAGCCAATACCCATCCGCAAAAGCTATGGCAGCCGCAAGTTAGTCAAAGCTGGGGCAAACAATCCGTGCTGAATGTTTCAGTCCCATTCCCGGCAGGGCAAATTCAGCCTCTGTAATATTTGACGCTTGCAGGGCAATCCAAGATTACACTCCTTACACCTTTTTGGCTGCCCCATACCCCCACGCCCCCATACAGGTGCCCAGGAAAGGATGTAGGGGTTGCAGCTAAGGGAGTTATGACAAATACCTCTGTCAAGAACCCCGAAAATGTGGAAGATTCAGCCACTCTTGGACCTTGCTAGTAGGTGCCACCGCTCCTTGGAAGGGAGTCCAACTTCTCTGTATCTCCTACAGAAAATCCCCAGCCCGACAGGGTGTGGCATAGAAACCTGTGACCCCATAAAACTTACCTTATTAAACATAACTACCGGATGAGACAATACCTTTTTAAAAGCCCAGGCAGGACTGAAACTTGGAATCGGAATATAGAACCCATCGGGGCCGAACCAGGAGACCTCATACTGGTCCAACTGATCCTGGAAACCTAAACCTCAGAAAAAGCCCTGATGAAAAATATCAGTAAAGCTGCCCAGATGCTAAAAGCCAAAGTTAAAACAGCCCCCCACAACGTTCTTTTGAACCAGGTTCAAAAGAACCACCAACTCCTCAATAAATCTCGAACTGATATAGCTGCCTCCTGCTGGCTATGCACTTCCTCCAGTCTAGCCAACTTCCCTGTACCTGTCCCATGGAACATAACCCCCTAACCTATGACAGCTCTGCAGCAGGAAACAGGCCCCTCCCAGTCTGCATAATCAAACCCCCAGGAAAACTGGCTAACTGTAAAAACATACCTACCAGGTCTCCTTCAAACATCCTCCCTCTTGGAAGGGCCAAATGTGACACCACCTGCCCACTCAATGAGCCTGACTAATGTGCTGCAAACTCCACCATCTGGGTCTGTGGCACCAATGCCTACCGGTGCCTACCCCAGGATGGCCAGGGCATCTGCTACCTGGCTTGGCCAGTACCATCATTTTCGGTATATGGAGATGAATTGCCCAGAGAGCTCTCCCAAGCCAAAGGAGCAATACAGGCAATTCTGATACTCTTAGGACTGGGAGTGGTCAGGAGTGCAGTAGTAGTGGGGGCTTCTCTCGCAGTTGTCAGGAGGGCTTACAAACACTAGCTCTGGAAATATCAAATGACCTCGAAGAAATATCAGGGGACTCTCAACGGGTTGTAAGACCAAATAGACTTATTGACAGAAGTGGTTTTGCAAAACAGGTGAGGGTTAGACTTGCTCATGGCTAGTTCAGGGGGGATCTGTCAGGCCCTGGTGGAGGAATGCTGTTTCTATGCAAACTCCTCAGAAATAGTCAGGGATAAAGCGGCCCTATTAAAGGAACGGGCCAAAGACCGTTTAAATTGTGTATATCAGGCATCTGCCAATGGAAAATACTTCCAGTATCTCCTCTCCTGGATTTTGCCATTTATGCCAGTGATAGCCTCAGTCTTTTTCCTCTTAACTTTTGGGCCATGCATTCTATGGTACATAACACAATACATCACTTCCTGCTTAAACGTCCTAAAACACCAAATGATGCCTTGTGTTAAATATCAGCCTTTGGGGACTATAGGAGAATCCCCATGTTAGCAAGTGGTGCCCCATAAAGAATTATAAAGGCATCAAAAGGGGGGAATGATAAAGGAAGTACAGGGACCCCCAACTCTGCCTTCAGCAGAAACCCACAGCTTTAAGAAAATAAATTCCCCTGGGTCCCTAGTTTCTCACTCCCCTCCATCCTCCCCTTTTCTCCTTGGAATCCACTTAAGTAAGATAAGCATCCCAGGCTGCCCCTTTGAATTGAAATTTACAGCTCTATACAAATAATGAGTGTTTTCCCTCCCTAATGGCCTTCTGCTTTTAGAAAGATAAACTAACCTAGCTTCTTTGCTTTTGTAACCCCACCTGCCCACTTGCTCAGGAATTTGCCTGCTTAGTATACCTATATAAACTTATGAAAATCGGAAAAGGGTGCTCAGATTTTTTGGAGATTTAACTCTCCTCTAGGCCCACACGTAATAAAACTTGGTTCATCCGTGCTCCCAAAAGTGCCGTTTAGGTCATTTCTGGTAGGCCGCAGCAATTCTACCTTTGGAATCTATGTGTTTGTTTATAAAGGTTAGATCATATCAGTGAGATCATACAATATTTGTCCTTTTGTGCTTGTCTTCTTTCATTCAGCACTATGTCCTCAAGGTCATCCAAGTTGTAGCATATATCAGGACTGCATTCCTTTTTATAGCTGCATAATTTTCATCCTAGTATATACCATGATTGTTCATTGATTAATTGTTTGATGGACACTTGGGATGCTTCAATCTTTGGGAAAATGTGAATAATGCTTCTATGAACTTTGGTGTACAAATATCTGTTTGAGTCCCTACTTTCAATTATTTTGTAGTAGGATCACTCTGCTATAGGGTAATTCTACATTTAGTTTCCTGAGGAATCACCAACTGTGTTCCACAGTGGCTTCACCATGTTACATTCCTACCAGCAATGAATGTTCTTTTTCTCCACATCCTCTCCAGCACCTGTAGTTTTTTTTTTAATTGTATCAGACAAAATAGAATTTAAATGCAAAACTATTTTAAGAGACAATGTACACTATATACTAATAAAAGGGGAATTCTATGAAGAAGAAAAAACAATCATAAACCTTTATGCACTTTACCAGGGCACCTCAAAATACATAAGGCAAACACTGAAAAAACTAAGTGGACAAATAGTTGCCCATACAATTATAGTGGTGGTCTTTAATAAACCATTATCACCATTAGACAGAAGATTTTGATAAGAATCAATAAAGAAACAAAGACCTTGAATAATACATTAGAAGATCTGGAACTACTATACATATACAGAATATTACACCAAAATACAGTGGGATATACATTCTTCTTGAGTGCACATGGATCATTCTCCAGAATAATCCACATGGTATGTCATAGAAAAACACTCAAGAAATTCAGAAAGATTGAAAGTTTACAAAGTAAATTCTCTGCCCACAATGGAATGAAGTTGGAAATCATTAAGTGGCAGAGAAGCAGATTAGGCACAAAGATATGGTAGTTAAACAGCACACTCTTAGACAATCAGTGCATCAAGGAGGAAATTGCAAAAGAAATTAGTAATTACCTTGAAACAAATGAAAATGACAACACAATGTATCAAAACCTGTAGGATGCAGAAAAAGTTGTAATGAGATAGAAATTCATAACCATAAATGCCTATATTAAAAAAGAAGAGAGAGGTAAAATTAAATATCTAGCTGCTTATCTGGAGGAATTACAGAAAGAGCAATAAACTAACTGCAAAAAAAGTAGAAAGAGGGAAATAATAAAAATTGGAGCAGAGCTAAATGAAATTGAAAATAATAAAGCACTAGAAAAATTATATAAACCCAAATCATGTTCTTTGAGAAGATTAATAAAACCGACAAACCCATAGCCAGACTAAAAAAAAAAAACAGAGGGAAAGTGCAAATACATAAAGTGAGAAGCAAGGAATGGGATTCACCACTGACCCCATAGAATTAAAGAGTATCATAAGAGGATATTTGAAAAATTTTAATGCTAAGAGATGGATAATTTAAAGAAAATAGAGAAATTCTTAGAAACACACAAGCAGCCTACATTGACAAAAGAAGAAATTGATGAACTAAACAGACCAATCACAAGTAATGAGATAGAATTAGTCATCAAAAACTGCCCAAATAAGAAAAGCCCAGGACCAGACGGTTTCACAGGTGAAATCTACCAAACATTCAGGAAGGAACTAACACCAATTCTTCTTAAATTCTACAAAAAATAGGAGTGGAGGGAACATTGCCTAACTCACTCTATGATTCCAGGATCAACCTAATAGCAAAGCCAAAGATGCCACAACAAAGGAAAATTATAGACCAAGCTCTCTAATGAACCTA
>JAQZBX010103720.1:0-11027 GCA_029593785.1 Cabassous unicinctus | reverse complement strand
GTTCATTGTTGGTGAGAATGTGATATGGTACAGCTCTTGTGGAATAGTTTGGTGATTCCTCAGAATGTTATATATAGAATTATTATATGACATGGTACTCCTACTTCTGGTACATACCCAAAGGAATTGAAAATAGGGATGTGAACAGTTATTTTCACACAATATTTATAGTAGCATATATCCCAATAGCAAAAACATAAAAACACCTCACAGCCATCAACAGAAGAACGGATAAACAAAATGCAATATATATATGCAATGGAATATTATTTAGCAGTGAGAAGGAATGAAGTTCTGATACTTGATACAAAATGGATGCTTCTTAAAAATATCATGTTGGTTGAAATAGTCCAGATGCAAAGGGACACATACTGTAATTAGAGAAAGCAAATTTATTATTTCAGAAATTAGTGAAGAAGTTAACAGAGACTCTATGGACTAAGGAAGGGGGAGTTAATGCTTAATTGGTGTAGAACTTCTGTTTAGGGTGATAATAAATTTGTAGTAATGTGTGGTGGTGGTGGGAGAACACCATTGTGTATGTAATTAACAACACTGCGTTATATATTTGAATGTGGTTTAAGGGAATATATTAGTACAATAAAATTTTAAAAAGCATAGGATGTACAGAACAAACTGTGAAAACTAATGTAAACTTTGGTCTCTAGTTCATAGAACAATTATATTAATAACTTTTCATCAATTGTAACAAATTTTGCACACTAAGGCAAAGTATTAATGAATGGGGGGGGCATGGGAAGTGTGTATTTTCTTCATAAACTAAAACTACTTTAATAAAAATAATTATTAAACACTGTAGAATATTGAAGAATCATACAATATAATTAAAATTGATACATAGTATAAAAAAGGAGGGTAAGGAAATTTTATGTGGAGACAAGACACTATTGAGTAGGAAGATTTGGGAAAAGTAGGTTATATTGAAATTAAATTAAAATCCTTGAGATAAAAATTAACTGTATAACTTAAAGAGATGATTGGCGCCTTTGAGTAGATATTGAGTCCATAGTAAAATACTTAAAAATTTTTTTTTCAAAACAGTGTATAAAGAAAAATAATATAAATATGAAAGAGTTCATATTTGTTTTGCTGCAAGCACATTACAATGTTGTCAACTGTAGTCCATAAATTACATTGTGAATCACAATCCTCATCTACTTTCAAAATCATTGTTATACATTCCCAATAATATCCTTCTGCTGTCCTCCAAATAACATTAATCCTCCTAGAATCCTCATTTCAGTAACAATCACATCAAAAATCAACAGAGTTTGTGACACTCATTTTAATATGTTACCATCAAGTCTAACCATTACCATATATTTACATTTGACTTAATTAATTCTATATACATCAGGGAGATGAATTTTCAACAGGAATTTTGTGAAACAAAAATACTTTAATAATGTGCTCAAAGAGTGTGACAGTAATTGTTAACTTAACCTGGAGGCAAAATCATTATTTAATAATTGGGGTTTAAAGGCATTTTAATAGAAAACAATACCTAAACAAATCATTTCTTCAAAAACACCATAAAATGACGGAATATATAAGCCACGAAATGAGAGACATTAATTGCAGGCAGAAATGTTAGCATGTTTTTAAATCAAAAACTTTCTCTAAAACCAAATGGAATGGATAAATAACCTACTTAAATTGAGTTGAAACAATTAAAATTGAGTTTCAACCTCATTTCTAGTGTGGAAAATGTAATTAACATCACTATGATAAAAGTCATTTCAGAGAACTCAAATCTGAACCTACTTCACATGGATATCTGACAGATGAGGTGAGAAATTGTAGAAATAACAAATTGGAAAGACTTACCAAATGAGAAAACAGGAAAAAATAGAAATGCGGTCAAGTAAGTTTGGCACTTGGGCCCAATTTTTCCTTTGGGAATTGCTCATTTAGAAAGAATGACTGAAAGGGAGGAAGTGGTTAGTGTTTTTGGCTGCTTCATGGGTCCAGAGAAACAGGGATTCGAGTCTAGAGTCCATCGCAGGAGCCTTGGTGAATACCTCCAACCATGCGTGGAGAACCTGTGGTAGGCTGACTGAAAGGTTCAGCTTCAAATATTCTCAATGCATCATTCTAGACGCAAATGACCCTAAGACACTCAGTAATATGGAAGAAAGAAAATTTAAATAACTCTAGAAGAAATTTGATCATCTTAGACCACACACATAAATATAAATAAAATGAAAATGTGTGTATGTGCATGTGTGTGTGTGAGCACACCTCCGTCCACTGCCAGGACCTGGAAATAGTGATCCCAGTTACAATGAGCACATGAACACATATAACTTCCAGATTTTGGCTCTAAAAAAAACTTTTCTCCACTATCAAGAACCAGGACTCCTTGCAGAAATGGTCAGTTTTAAGGCTGTTGAAAGGAAAGTAGAAGATGAGCCTGCAAAACTTTGTGGTGTGAGGACATAATGTATCCAATCAGCAACATGGCAAAAAGAAAAAACAAAGGACCTTGCCATCTGCAAGGAAAAAGTTTATCTATAGATTAAAAACAATGAATTTGAATGCCAAAATAATATAATTAGGATCATAAGTGACTATTCAAAATCATTTCCATATGAATTGTTGAGTAACAAAAGGATTTCATTAAATTTCTTACTCCTAGTTTTCAAAATCACCTTGATAACTACATTAAAGAAATTATTTAATGTGGTCTGCACAAACACAAAGAAGTAATACTAAAGATTTTAAAAATCTGAATCCAAGTGCAAGATCAAATCTAAAAATCATTGTTTCATTTTGTTTTCCTAGAGCTACATTTCTGCCCCAGATTTATTGAAACTTGGAACAATATTAACTGCAGTTTGAAGAGATTTCCAAATGTTGAGCTTAAATGGAACTGTTTATGAGAAGACGAATGTATTTAAAGAAGAGAAAATTAATAATTAGAGGAAATTAGATAAAAGAAGAGTGAATCCCTATATGGAGGTAAAATAATTAATGACATGTATTAGAGGCCGCTGTTTATTAGAGGAAAATAAAACTCTTACTATTTCTATATTTTCCAAAGATTTACAAAAGTCTTTTTATGAGGTAAAGATTTTTGAATAAGAATTGCAAATTGGCACTGGCAAAATTTTTTAGATATTATGAGAAATTTTCAATAGGTTATTAAAATTCATGGAAAATATATTTCAAATAATAGCTATTTTCTCTATTTAGAATGTGTAAGCCGAAATTCATCTCATTTAGAAATGGTAGGCAATAATTTAAATTACCCCTGAAGCCCAAAATGGGGTAAAGGAAGACAGAACTTAGTATTCTTAGAAATATAACTTTGACTTAAATGGAACAGTGATTGGCAGATGGCTAGGTTGGTCGGGGCAATTTTAGTTATCATCTACCTTGTCAAACAGGATAAACTATTTAATCTTGTTTATGTTTCTGAATATATTCTTTTTTCTATGTCTATAGCTTCAAAAATCCTGTTATTTCTGATTTTGAAGTAATTTTAGATTTAAGAAGACTCAAAACCAAAATGCAGAACCTGTCAAGAGAGACAGAATTCATTCTGCTGGGACTGACAGATGACCTGTAATGGTTAATTATAATTTTTATTTTTCTCTTTGTCAACTGCATGTGGAGCATGATGGGAAACTTATTCTTCCTCCTCCTCACCCTCCTGGATCCCCGTGTCAAGACTCCAATGTATTTCTTCCTCCACAATTTCTCCCTCTTAGAAATCTCACTGACAACAATCTATATTCCCAGATACCTGAAAACCTTTGTGACTGTAAACAAAATCATTTCCATGTGAATATTCTCGCTGTCCTGATTTTGTGATAATCAGGGTAGGCTAAACCTTCATATAATAGAAATCATGCGTGTGCCTCCAAACCGAGTTTTTCTCCCTAGGTCTGGTGTTTAGAATGCTGGTGATAAAGCAATCCTGATTTATTATATGACCATCCTGTATGGGAAATGACTGTAACTATAGGTATCTTTGGTCAACCTTAAGAGATATAGCAGGAGGTGGATGTGGCTTGAAATGTTGGGTGTCCATTTCCTATGTGGAGAAACCTGGGTTTGATCCCTGGGACCTCCTGTTAAAATAAAGAAAAATATAGAAGGTGTGTGGGCCTGCAGTCAGGCCCTGTGAATGGGTGAGCCCCCAGGCCCCGCAAGTAAGTGATCCATCTGGAACCACAAGCAGGCGAGCCATCTGGCCCCATCGACTTAACAGGAGAGAGACACAGGGGAGAACCAAGATGAAACGTGCTGAATAACCAGGAATAGAGGTGGCGCAGGTGAGAGAATGCCTTTATCCCACATCCGAGGTTCCCAGGATTGACTCCAGATGAAGACAAGAGGAGAAGGATTGAGAGGAGAGGACAGGAAACGGACACAGAGAATTGCCAAATGAATGGACACAAAAACTGCAAAAATGGGGGGAGTGGGGGGGTTAAAATGGATAAAAAGTAAACTTATTAAGAAATAATAAATGTAAAACAAAGAAAAAAATAATAAAAGTTACATATATGAATACTTTAATTTAAAAAAATCATTTCCTATCATGTTTGAGCATCTCAGTTATTCTTTTTCTTCCTGTTAGGAATTTAGGAATTACTGAATTTTACCTCCTGGCTGCCATATCTTATGACTGCTATATTGCCATCTGCAAACCCCTGTACTATCCGATCATAATGAGCAGCAAAGTGTGCTACCAACTGGTACTCAGCTCATGGACAGCTGGCTTTCTAATCACCTTCCACTGATGATCATGGGACTGCAACTGGAATTCTGTGCTTCCAGAGTCATTGATCATTTCATGTGTGATGCTTCACCTGTCCTGCAGATTTCTTGCACAGAAACTCATTTGTTAGAATTGATTTCCTTTGCTTCAGAAGTTGTAACACTTGTGGTCCTGTCGATGTTAATAATTCTTTCCTACACTTCTATTCTCAAGACCATTCTTAAAATACCTTCAGCTCAGAAAAGAACAAAAGCCTTTTCCACTTTTACTCCCACATGATTGTAGTCTCCCTTACTTATGGTAGCTAAGTGTCATTTACATGAAGCCATCAGCAAGGGAAAAAGTGACTTCATCCAAAGGAGAAGCTATGCTCTGTACCTCCATTGTCCTTTCATTAAAGCCCTTCATTGTATAAATGAGTATTCTAAGGAACCAGCAAATGAAGCAAGCCTTGAAGGCTAAACTCCAAAAGATTTTGATTTTTTTTTTTCAGAAAATGAGTGAAAAATTAAATTTTAAGATCTTGAATAAAAAAATTATCACATTACTCCAGGTTTACTTAAGTTATCCTCCAATGGGTTAAATATCTCAAAACACTAAACAAATTTTTCAAAATGAGTCACTATTTTCTACTTCTCTTTATGATTGGTAGGCCTTGCTGTGTTAGTAGGATCACTCTATTAATGTTTCAACAAAAATTTAAAATTTATTTTACTCCCTTTGTTCCAGTAATCCTCTCCATGCAGGAGACTGGTTGAGGGTGGGGAGATATTTTAATTATGTGCTAATGTATCTACCAGAAATTTACATGGCTAAATGTAATCAGTAATTATTTAGCGTCCATTTATTATAGGTCTACCCAGACTCTACAAGAGACATGATTTTTGCATCCATTAGGATGGTGTGACTTACAGTGGGGAAGAAAAACAAGTTAACAGGATAATTTTTCTTAGGATAGAGCTATATATAGAGTTGAATGAGCATAATAATGAACTTTTAGCTCTTTTGGTTAGTCAGGAATGCAGTTAAAAATATATAATTCTGGTGACATTTATGAAATATAAGAAAGAAAGAATATAATATAGAGGAAATTGATATTATAAGAACATGCAAAAACTCTGGGGTATTAAGATTATGCCAAGTGTCACTTACTAGTAGCACTTGCCTGATAATTAAGAGCATAGACTTTTGAACTACTTAGCCAAGGTTTAATGAAGATTTACATGTTAACCAAGAAAAAGTTAGAAACTCCAGTCATGGAACTACATGGACATACATATTGCCAAAATCCTGGATCACTGTGGAAGCAGATTCAGTTCAACTAATACACTGAGAAGTGAACCAAAGAAGAGGGAATTTTGGTTATCCGAGTTAGTGGTTTCCTGCTATCTGAAATTCCATAAACGATAAGGAATAGCAAAAAAAGCAAATAAAACATGCTCTCAGCATAAATAGAAGATAGAGAACATCCAAATTTTTATTTATCTATTAGTAGATAAATAAAATATCCACCAAGCTCTTTCCCAGTCCTACCACATAGAAGGCAGTTAGGGGAAAACTGAATGGAAGAGAGAAGCAGATTATTGCCCTTGAACGAAGAAGGAGCTAAAATCACCAGAAAGAGAAAGTACACCTTAAGTTTATAAAGTGAACTTTTAGCTCAGAGTCCTGATGAAAGGTAAAGGACATAAAATACCCATGGAAGTGGAAGAGCAATCTTGGGCAGCTAATCATCCCATGGAAGAAATAAGCACTAATATAGTGGAATATATACATTGAATTTGGTCACTATTAGTATACTCATTAATATTATATATCCTATTAATATCATTAGGAAAAAGTAATATGATTATTCCCACAGGTGAATAAAAGCCTTTTGACAGAGTTTAAAACACATTTCCATAAAATCATGAATAAAGTGGGAATTAATGCACATTTTAATAACATGGAAAGATTCAAGGTGGTTTTAAAGCTCAGTTCTTACTTGATGTAGAAATAATAGAAGTCAAAAATAAGGATGGGATGTTTCCAACTTCCACTACACGTGGTATTGTAAAACCCTGAAGCATTAACCAAAGAAATACAATTACTGGAAAATAAGTAAGACTTTCTCTGTTTACAGAAGATGTTCTTGCATACCTGCAAAACCTTAGAAATACAGAATAGCTGCTGCCATTGAACACTTGTCTTCCAATACCCCCAAGATGGCTGCTGGAAGACCCTCACAAGATTTTCCCATTCTGAATGAGATTTCCTCTGGAAGCTAGGAAAAGCCCCAGATATTCTCCAGGGGCCTTATCATTGGGCCCTCCCGGGAGATTGTTGGGTGGGGTAATCAATCAAAACAACAAACAGCTGGAACTCCTCCATGCCTTTAGAGAAAGGGTGGAATAATTAATGGTTCAACAAGCAAGTGCAAAGACCAAACTAGTCTCACTCTTTCCTTTTGACCCTTGTTCTTTGTTCTTGCCTTCTACATCCTGCTCTCGCAGTATCCCTGCCCCCCACCACATACACATGGATCAACATGCAAGTAAAATCTGGACATTTATAATCTATAATGGGCAATTGCAGTCTATAAAGCAGCCCATTTTTTAAGCTTTTCAGCGCTTTCCTCTCTCTGGGACCCATGATCTGTTATTTTCTCCCATTTCTCTTCCCTTGCTACCTTAATAAATTACTGGCTTAATAACGTGACATGCTCTTGAAATTCATTTCTTGCAGTTTAGCCAAAGATCTAGACAAAATCCAGCTACACCAGGAGCACTTTCCACTGGTAGGGAAAGGATCCTAATCACCCACAAGAAAACTCGAGTCTCTTTCCAATTGGATGTTGAATTAGTAAATTTTCTTGTAGATACAGAAAGAGCTTTTTCAGCTTTGTATCCATAGCTTGCTCCTGAACTTCAAGTCTGTCTACTGGATATGCTCCTGACTGGTATGACTGTCTGTTTCGTGTACTCCTGAATAGTAATCTAGAATATTTACCTGTTAATTGCTCATCTGTCTAAACTGCTAATTTAGTGTTTAACAGCAAATTACTGCTGAGTAGTCCTAATTGTTTCCTGGATACTGATAAAAGTATTTCCAAAAATGAGCTTGCATATTACTTGCAAGATTGATCCCAGAAGAGATCTTAAAAGCAGTAAAATCCAGAGATGTTGACTTATGGAGAGCTTGGAGACAGCTACACCAAAGGACTGAGAATTATGAGTCAAATTAGTGAGTTTTTTGTTTTTGTTGGTTTGTCTAACTCTATTTATAGAGTTTGTCTGTTTGTTCAGGGTATATTTTCATGTCTCTGGATGGTAATATCAAACTAACAAATGAAAATTCTTAAAAGAGCTCTATTCAAATTGCTAAAACTTAAGCACTTATATGGGTAAATGAATACTGGAACCCAAATTAGAAAAGTCAAACAAGACAAAAAGGTCATATAAAACCTGACTGAAGAAACTATTTAAAGAAAAAGTACTATAAAGGTTGTCCCAAATTCTTTCACACTCTATAGTCTATCATAACCCCAAGGTCTTCTAACCTTGACTGAATTTGAGTGGGAAACTGTGGAGGATGGGATGGGTGTGGAAAGATGGGGGAGATATGAGTTTAGCCTATAATTCTGTCTAATAGGCTTAGAAATTAAAAGTGATAGGGACAAACGGGATGTTCCAAAATAAACCTTATGATGCATAGTCTGCCCTGTAATACCCCAATTAAATTTGAGCCTTGAGTTGAGAGAATTTAAAAAACCAATGGTCAACCTGTCAGTAATTAAAGAAAAAGTCTGTGAAAGTTATAAAAAGTTTTTTTTTAAATTTATAATTAAAACAAAACAACTATAGTAGTGTCTCCAGGATCTGATAGTCAGTATGCTTTTGAGGTTGTACACAATTTTAAGGTATTATGAAAACAAAGAAATTTTAACCTTTGGTGGAAAAGAAAATAGAAATCATTTTTTTAATAAGCTACCATTATTTTGATTTTATTCTGTTTGGATATAATCTCCCTAGTTTTATATGGATGCTAAAAAAATAAAGTACCATTAAGTCTGTCGAATCTTTAAGATAGTGAAAATTGTAAGTTTTTGGTTAATGAAATTATTATTTTTACAAGCATCTTTTAAAATAATTGTTTTGCTCGAAGTGAAATGACTTGGTTTTCACAGAACAGAATAAAGGATATAAGATGAGATAAATGGATACGGGAGCAAGTAGAAGATTTGTGAAAGCTTGTGTAAGGGAGTATTTTTTGTCCTAAGATAAGATGGCTGGTTTTCATAAAATCAGGGGTGGAAATATGTAGCACAAGATTTAAATGACAATGGAAAGTTGTAGAAGGGTTAGTGGAAGTAAATTTTACTTGTTGCTGACTGTAAGTCAATAAGGTTATTTAAAGGTAAAATTTGTATTGACATGAAGTAACTAGTCTATGTGGTTATGGATGGTTAAGGGAAATTTCTAAAAGGATTTCCTAAACTGAAAGATTACAGTGTAAATGACTGATTCCAGGAAATCACTATTAAATAGAAATCTAGGAGTTGATATTTTTAAAAAAGTAATTTAATAGTAGAAAAGCCTGTCAGATGCCACCTTAATCTGTTATGGTCCATTCTAACTCGGCAAGTTGACCTCATCTTATCTTTAATGGTTTAAAAAATACAAGGAGTTGCTGCTATTTGGGAGATTTAGTCTTTTCCAAACTATTTTACTAATTTGTCACTGTGATAGTGGCTTGTTAGGCTTGTTTAAATATAATTTTCAAGATCTCTATCCATTCCTCAGGTGGAAATTTTTTTCTAGGTATTCCTGTCCATTTTCAACATGCTTATTTTATGTTTTATGCATACTTCACTAATCTTAACAATTGTGATATTAAAAATAAGACCTATATTTTGTTGAATACCCAATAATTCCCAGGCATGGCTAATTGTTTTATATGATCATGTAATTTTCAAAACAAGTGTGATATAGTAATTTTATTTAGCATTATGAATAGGATGAGAAATAGCTCATACAGGTAAGAAAATTTCAAAAGATGAAAAGCTACATAGGAAATTGGTCAAATTTTAAACTCAGCAAGGTTAGTTTTCATTACTCTGATAGGGAACTTGATGCCTTTTAAACTTTTTTCTTAAGTGTAGTTTCCAGTGATTCCTGAATGACCTGGTAGGTGAAAATTCTTTTTTATGCATAGAAGGCACAATGAGTTGAAGTCTCAGTGTGTATGAATAGATTTTTTTTGTGAATGAATGCAACCACCCACTCTTGAAGCTTCCATACTGCCTCTTCTCCTTTTAATGCCTTCTTGTTAAAAGGTTTACACACTTATCCTGAATGCTTTAATTACCCCAATTTAAATATCATATTTCTTAAGACCATTATCTACCTGATCAAGGCAGAATTAGGCATTCAATTCTCTATGCAACTTACTTGATAACACAATTTTAATTTTTATGTAAGTCAATGGTATCTTTACTTCAATGGTCATTCTGAATTGGCAGTTGATTTGCCCATAAAATTTGTTGCTTTCAATTAATTTTCTCAAATAAGTTGTAATAAAATTGTATTCTTCCATCTGAATAAGAGTACAAACATACTTTTATTTGAAATTGTTCTTCCAGGAATAAAATACCATTCTATTAATTCCAAAGGAACATTTAGAAGCTTTTATTGCCATGTCTCAAGAATCATAACTTAGATATTTCATCAATAGAACAATGACACAAAACCCTTTGGACACAGAAAAAGCTATTTTTTTTCTTTTGCAATTCCTTTTTGAAGAATAGCTTCCATATTTTTACTGAGTTGAATATTTTGAGGTTAAATCATCCTGGCATTAATTCACAATGCAAGGCTCTGAAAGCCATATATCCTTTTATACCCATAAGTACCAGGCTGATTATCTGTTCTCTTATCTGAACCTTTAAAACTGCACTTTACTTTTTTATCTGAGTTTTTAATATTTTTTATTTAGAAAAGTTGTGAGTTTACAAAACAATCATGTATAACATATAGGACTCCCATATGTTATCCCACTGCCAGCATCTTATATTGTTGTGGAACATTTATTACAAATGATGAAAGAATATCATCAAAATATTACTGCTACCTATAATCTATAGCTTATATTTGGTGTGTTTTTTCCATATTATTAACACCAAGTATTAGTATTGCATATATGTTAGAGATTATGAGAGAACTGTTAACCACAGTCCATCATCCACCACAAGGTTTTCTGTGTTATACAGTCCATTCCTTGTACAATCCATACAAAGTGTACA
>JAQZBX010103719.1:0-11027 GCA_029593785.1 Cabassous unicinctus | reverse complement strand
TCTAAGACATATGAATGTGTTCAAGTGTTCATGGGGTATTGTCAAGGTGAGTGAAGATCCACACAATAACTGAAACAATATTGAATTCCCATCCTGGGAATTTCTGCTACATTCTCTAATGGGGCAGCAAGAATACCCTGAATACAGGGTCAGTGCCTAGTGAAGGAGGACAGACCATTGTGCCAGGACCTTGATATTGATGATTGTACTTATAAACCTTTTCTTTCAAAATTGAAATTTAGCTTAGTATTATAGGTTGCCTCAGAGTTACCTCCTGAGGGCCTCCTTGTTCCTCAAATATGGCCTCTCCCTAAGCCAAACTCAGCATATAAATGCACTACATTCCCCCATGTGGGACATGACTCCTGGGGATGAGCCTCCAGCAATGCAACTGGAAAAAGACCTTGACTGTAAGGGGGAAATTTTAAATACAAATGAGATTTTATGTCTAAGAGATTTCAAAGTGAAGTAGGAGGTCATTCCAGAAGTTATGCTTATGCATGTCTCAGCAGGATCTCATTGACTGTGAAAGTATTGCCTCCAATAGAGGGCTCCTGAGGGCTCTAGAGACATCCAGACACTATAGGGAGGGCAGAGAGCTCAGGAATTTGGCACCTTCCCAGTGGGCCTTACCTTGGAATTTATGCTCCCCAGTGTGATAGAGTTGGACTCATTTGTGGTTTCCTTATGCATGGCTCTTCTGTCCCTTTTATTTGAACTTATATTTAGCAATAGAATTGATAAGCACATATCCAAGGGACTTAAACCTTTGGGCTAGCCATGTGCCAGTTGGTCCTTGAATCTCAGCAGAGTTGCAACATCCACTGTCCAGTTCATTGAACTCAACCAGGACAACTAACAAGGTGATGATGATAGAAAATTCCCATTCCAAGGAACAGAGAGAGTCTGCAACTACAAGCAAGATATTGCCATCCATCTGCCCCATGGGATTTAAGCCACCTCTCAATTAGAGGTGGAGTGGGCATCAGTGTCCCAAAATCCTCAAGATTGGGGAATGAACAATGGACTAAAGTAGACTTATTTTTATTCTACTATAGATGTATTGTTATTCTAGCAATTGAAGAACTTTTATCATTGATGTGGAGGCAGTGGTCACCAGAGGTTCTTTGGGGAGGGAGAGGGACAAATAGGTGTAATATCAGGGCATTTTCAAGACATTGGAATTGTCCTGGATGACATTGTAATGTCAGATAGAGGCCATTATTTATTTTGTCATAACTTACAAAATTGTGTCTGACAGAGTGTAAACTATAATGTAAACTGTAATTCATGGTTAGTAGCAATTCTTCAATATGTGCTCATCAATTGTAACAAATGTACCACGTTAATGAAGTTCGTTGTTAAGGTGGGAAAGTGTGGAAGGGGGAGGGAGTGGGGCCTATGGGAATCCCCTATATTTTTATGTCACATTTATGTAATCTAAAGTTTCTTTAAAATAAATAATTAAATAGTTAAAAAAAAAAAAAAAAAAGCAGACCTAAGGAACACTATGACAGACCAAAATCAAATAACTTGGCTTTGCTTAATATAAATTTTGATATAAAACATCATCTAGATTTAATGGTGGGCATATATATCAAACTTTACACAACTAAGTCAGAGCTTCCTTCAAATAATTCAGAAAACATTGAAAATACCTAAGATACTTTTAAAATAAGTTTTTTATTTTATTTGTTAGAAAAACTGTAAAATATATGTAGGCCACTTAATCACTGACTTTATTTAACTATAGTTCTTCCACTGAATACATTAGTCTTTAATAATCTACCTATTTAAAGTACACCTGTTTGAACTCTCATGAAAGAAAAACAATAAGGTGTATAATCAATGGCTTTTTAAAAATCATCTTTTTTTTTTTAAAGAATAGATTGAAGGTGGCAGAAAAAAGAATCAATGAACTTGAAGGCAAGACACTTGAAAAGACTCTGCCTGAAGATCAGAGAGAAAAAGAAATATTACAATTAAAAATAGCCTAAGAAAGCTATGGGATACCATAAGCAAACCAATATATGCATTATGGGAGTCCCAGAAGAAGAAGAAAGTGGCAGAAGGAATAGCCAAAGAAATAAGGACAAAAAACTGACCAAAGACTGAGTGCCAATATTGCAACAGAAACTTTAGAGGTGAGAAGTCAATGGATTAAAATACATAAAATACTGAATTAAAACAACTGTTGGCCAAGAGTTTAATATCTAGATGGACTCTTTCAAAAATGAAGGAGAGACTAAGACATTCCCAGACAAACAAATGCTGAAGGAATTCATCACCACTAGACCTGAATGCAAGACATTACTTCAATTGAAAAGAAAGGACACTAGGCAGTGGTTAAAGAAGCATAAAGAAATAAAAAAATTTGGTTAAGGTAATTTTTTAGGTAATTATAAATGCCAGTTTTATTTTATTGTTCTTTTTTTTTTTTGGTATCTAACTCCATTTGTTACTTCAATAGGTGTTAAAATGGAAATGAACAAAATGTAATGATAAATCTAGGTTTTGGAGCATGTAATGTGCAATAATATAAGTGGTAACAAGTATAAAAATGGTTGGGGAGGGGTTGTGTCATTTATGGAACTGCAGGAAGGGCTGGAAGAAGGAACAGATGAACTTTGGAGAGGAAGTGGATTGTGGTTGAGTACACAATTGTGGGAGTGTTCTTTTGGTATCTATGGCAGGGGAGAGTCACTGGTGCAAGATGTCAATAATGTGGGGATGTGTGGGGAAGGGTACATCTAAGGAATGCCTCTATGGAATATGAAGGTATTCGTGTTGTCATAAGGTGTTATCTCAGTGGGTAGAGAGCCACACAATAACCAACAAAATATGAAATTCCCATCCTGGAAAGTGCTATGGTGTTCTTAAATAGAGTAGCAAGAATCTCTAGAGTACATATGCTGTGCTTAATAAGAAGAAAATGTTTGACTATTCTAAGCCTAGGATATTAATGCTTGTAGTTATGAACTTTATACTTGTAAAATTGAAATGAAGCCTAATAATATCTATTGTCTAGGACTTATCACTTGAAAACCTCCTTTTAACTCAAATGTGACCTCTTTCTAAGCCAAGCTCAGCAACTGAACTCAATAACTTCCACACAACTTGGGACATGACTCCTCAGGGTGATCCTCCCTTGCACCAAGGGATTAATACAAGCAATGACTCATTTGGAAAAAGATCTTGACCAAAAGTGGAAAACATTAAATACAAAAGAGTTTTATGGCTAAAACATTTCAAAGTGTTAGGAGATCATTTCAGAGGTTACACTTTTGCATATCCCTGGAAGATCTCATTAACTGTCACTGTAAACAAAACCAAAAAAGGGTGCTCATGATGGCTCTTGGGATATCCAGACACTATAGGAAAGGCACGTAACCCCTTGAAATCAGTACCACCTTGATGGGTCTTATCTTGGAATATATGATATTTTCCCATTGTAACAAATGCAATTATTTGTAATTTCCCTACTCATGATTCTTTTACCATTTTAATATGAAACAACTGTGAGCACCATAAACATTAAATATATGTCCCAGAGACTTATATCTTTGGATTGTTCATATGCCAGTTGAACCCTAATTCTCAGCGTTATTGTGGCCCTCACCTACTCTTCAGTTAAAAAGACTCACCCAGGACAACTAACGAAAAGATGGTAGACAACCCCAACTCAAAAAATCAGAGTATCTACAACTACAAGCAAAACAGTTCCTTCCATCAGCCCCATACGATTTAATGCCCCTTTAAATCTGAAGCAGAGTGGACATCACAATCCCAAAATTCTTGAGATGCAAAAGTAAACAACCATATGGGGGAATACAACTGTGGATGAAAGTAGACTTTTTATTATTGGAGTAAAAGAAAAACTTGTAATATTGAGATAAAGATATAAAGAAAAGTAAGAATATAGGGCATTTTTGGGCCATTGGAAATGTTCTGCATGATATAGCAATGATACATGCCTGCCATTATATATTTTGTCATATTGTACAAAACGGTACTCTGTGAATTGTAAGTCATAGTGTAAATTATAGACATTGGTTAGTAGCAAATCTTCAATAACTGTATATCAATTGTAAGAAATATACCACAATGATGTAAAATGTTATTAATAAGGGAAATGTGGGAGGGTATGTGTGGGGGGTATATAGGAGTCGACTGTTCTTTCTATGTAACTTTTATGCAACCTAAAACTTCTCTCTAAATAAAGTTACTATATAGGAAAAAAAGGTAAGGACAAAGGTTAAAGGAAAAGGATATGTGCATGCAATTGAAGTAAAGCTAATACCAAACCAAGTATGATTGTTATATATTTACAAAGTTAAATTTTAGCCATATGGTAACCACAAAGAAATGAGATGAAAATTATATCCAGATAGAAATTATAAGACATTTAATATGGTACAATACCAAAAAAGCCAATAAACACAAAAGTAGACATTAGTGTAAATAAAGGACAAAATTATTTCCACTAATGTCTACTTTTGTATTTAGGTAGAAAAAAAGGCTTTAACTGTAAATTGATTAAACTCTGTATTGAAAAGGCAGAGATTGGCAGAATGGAAAAAAATAAACAGAGTGACCTATAAACTGTCAGTAAGACACCTTAAATTCAAAAATACAAGTAGGTTGTATGTGAAATGATGGAAAAAGTATATCATACAAGTAGTATTCAAATAAGAATTGGCATAAGTCTAATAATATAATATGAAATAGACTTTAGTAAAAATAATTATAGTTATAAAATACAAAGATAGTCATTATATACTTATAAAGGTTATAATTCAAAAGGAAGATTGAATAATTGTGTGTGTGTACAAATACATATATATATATACATATATATATATGCACCTAACAGCAGAGCCCCAAAATATGAAGCAAATACAAATTTGAAGGAAGTAATTGATAATTTTAAATTAATATTAGCAGAAATTAACAAACCACTTTCAATAATAGATACAACATCTAGTAAGAAGATCAATAAGGAAATACAGGACTTGATTGATAAACTTTACCAACTTGACCTAATAGACATATATAGAACACTACTACATCCAATGAACATAGAATGCACATTCTTATTGTGTTCTTCTTGAGTGTACATTGGTCAGTCTCCAGGATAGGCCATATGTTGGGGCACAAAATGAGTTTTAATAAATCAAAAATAAATATTTAAAACATAAAATGTATATTGTCAGACCACAACAGAAGGAAGCTAGGAATACATAACAGAGGGAGAAATGGAAAATTCACAACTATGTGGAAAGTTAAGCAACATATTCTTAAACAATGAATTGAAGAGGAAATCTGAAGAGAAATAACTAAATATCTTGAGGGGAATGAAGATGAAAATAAAACAAAACTGAAGTTATGGTATACAGCAAAGGCAGTGCTTAGAGTGAAAATTATAGCTCTAAATGCTCACATTTAAAAAAATAGATTAAAGATGCCAAATCAGACACCTAACTTCAGAACTGGAAGAAATAGAAAAAGAAGTGAAAATTAAATGCAATTGAAGCAGAGGGAAGGAAATATCAAAGATTAGAGTGGAGATAAATAAAATAGAAAGCAAAAACGTAATAGAATCAACAAAACAAAATGTTGGTTGTTTGAAAAGATCGATAAAATCGACAAAAGTGTAGCTCCACTCACAGAGAAAAAAAGAGAATAGCTACAAATAGTGAAAACAAAAAATGAAAAGGGGAACATTACCAGTGACACTGCGAAAATAAAAAGGACTATAAGAGTATGCTAAGAACAAATACATGCCAACAAATTCGATAACTTAGATGAAATAGACAAATTCTTAGAATCATACAAATGACCTACTGATTCAAGAAGAAATTGAAAATCTCTATAATAAATAGTAAGTTGATTGACTCTGTAATCAAAAACCTCCCACCATTGCTTCTCATCCTTCCAGCTAAGATCAGGTGTAATAACCTCCTGACAAATAATAGCCAGAGACCAGATGACTTCACATGGGGATATCACCAATTATTCCAAGAAGACATAATTCCAATTCTGCTCAAAATCTCCCAGAAAATTGAAGAAGGAATACTCCATAACTCATTCTATGAGGCCAACATCACCCTCATACCAAAGGTGGATAAAGATACCACAAAAGAAGAAAACTACAGGCCAATATATTATAAATATAGATGCAACAATCCTCAACAAATATTATCCAAACAATTCCAATAGAATATTGAAAAATATATACACCATGACCAACTGGGATTTTTCTCTGATATTCAAGGTTGGATCAATATAGGCAAAGCAATTAATGTAATAGAAAGAAGGAATAAAACACATGATAATCTCAATCAAAAAAGAAAATGCTTTTTCATGAAATGCAGAATCTTTTCTTAATAAAAACACATAGAAAAATAAGAATAGAAGGAAACTTCCTTAACATGTTAAAGGGCATATATGAAAAGCCCATAACTAACATTTTACTTAATGGTGAAAGACTGAAAATTTTCCCTCTAAGATCAAGAAGAAGACAAGGATACTCTCTGCCCCACTGTTTTTAAATATTGCACTGGAAGTTCTTTCCAGAGCAATTAGGCAAGAATAAAAGCCATCCAGATTGGAAGGGAAGAAGTAAAACTTTCCCTATTTGCAGATGATATGAACCAATATACAGAAAATCCTGAAAATATGCAAAAAGCTCCTAAAGTTAATAAATGTATTCAGCAAAATATTGGGGTACAAGATCAACAAGTGAAAATCGGTAAAGTTTCTATAAACAAGGAATAAAGAATCAAAAGAAGAAATTTTAAAAATTATATTTACAGTAGCATCTAAAATAATCAAAATATAGGAATACATCTAACCACAGTTGTAAAGGACTTGTACTCAGAAAACTAAAAAACTTTGCCAAAAGAAATTAAATATGACATGAATAAATGGAAGGCTATCCCATGGTCATGGATTGGAAGACTAATATCACTATCATGTCAATCCTATCCAAGGCAATTTGTAGATTCAAATCAATCTCAATCAAAATTCCAGCACTCGTTTTTGCAGAAATGGAAAAGCCAAACATCAAATTTATATGGAATGCTAAGTGGTCTTGAATAGCTAAAGATATCCTGAAAATGAAGAATAAAATTGGAGCACTCACATTTTGCAATCTTAAAATTTACTACAAAACCACAGTTTTCAAAATATCATGATACTGGGACAACAACAGACATATAGAGCAATGGAATAGAACTGAGAGATCAGAAATCAACCCTCACATTTATGGCTAACTGACCTCTTCTGATTTGGCAAATATTACTCATTTTGGAAATAGTAGTCTAATCAACAAGTGGTGCAAGGGAAAACGGGACTTCCTTTGTAAAATAAAGGATGACCCTTACCTGACACCATATTCAAAATTAACTCAAAATGGATCAAATACTTTGGTAATAGAGCTAGCTCTATTAAACTAGAAGAAAATGTGGGGGAGCATCTTCAGGGCCTTGTATTAAAAAATGCTTCCCTAGTCTTTACTCAACAAAAGAAAAATAGATAAAATGGACTTCAGAATAAAAAAAAATCTTTGAAGTCTTCCAGGGAAGATAGAGGAGTAGGGAGCTCTAGTAATCAGTAAATCCTCCAAAACAGCTACTACACTGGCAATAGCTGTATGAAACAATACTTCTGGGGCTCTGGAGGCTAGAACACTGTACAGTATCCAGGAAAGAGTGGGAGGAAGAAACTGACAAAGTGCAGTAAACAACTATGAGTAGAACTCTCCACCTGGCATTTGACAGTGCCCATTCCATACTCTCATCACAAACCACATTGTAATCCAGTCCTGGTTATCCACATTAGTCGGAAAGTCCTCTCTGGGGTGACCCACATTCCAGAATTTGCTCTCCAGGTAAGAGCACCTACAGACAATGAAAGGACTGTTAAAAATAAAAAACTATTGAGGCAAAGAAAAATGAAACATAAACTATCAAGATAACCAGGGAAGGAAATGAAGAAAGTTTCTGCTGGGTTTGGAACTATTGCAAAAATAGTGCAATCTTAAAAATTGTATCACATATACAGGGCAAAAATCAGATGAAGAACTGCTGGAAAAGATCAATTAAACATGGTGTATTCTAAATGTCTAGAATAAGTTAATTGATGTTTCAAAGTAGAGCTAATCACCAAGAAAATGGTAGATAAAAGAGAGAAACTAATTCTGAGAGTAAACTCATCAAGATAATCAGATGCCTAAATATCAGCAAAATCTTTAAAAGCTACACTAAGAAGAAAGATGATATGGCACTGAGGAACAAATAAAAAACATTCAGGAGAGACACAGAATTTGCAACAACTGTTCAAAGGTGTTCAAACAGATCAAATAATTGGAAGACAGTGTATGAGCATAAAGAAGAATTTGAAAGTATCGAAAAGAAATATAACAGAAATGATTGGAATGAAAGGCACAATAAAAGAGATTAAAATATACTAGAGGCATTCAACAGCAGATTTGAACAAACAGAAAAAAGAATCAGTGAACTAACAGACATAAGAATTGAAATCATACAGATAGAAGAACAGATAGAGAAAAGAAGGGAAAAATTGTGGAGGTCTCAGGGACTTGAAACACAGAGTGAAGAGAACAAATAAACATCATGAGTTCCTCAGAAGTAGAAGACAACGGGAGAAGAGCAGAAAATATATCTGAGGAAATAATGGCACAAATTTCCACATCTTATGAAAGACATAAATATACATGTTTAAGAATCACAACAAACTCCAAACACAATAAATCCAAATAGACCAACTCTGAGAAGCATACTAATCAGAATGTCAAATTCCAAAGATAAAAAGAAAATCTTCTACATAGCAAGAGGTGATTTGACCCATACAAGGGAACCACAATCAGACTATGGGTGGAATTCTCATTTAAGAAACTGAAAGAGAAAAAGTATGAAATAAAAGTTCTTTATCCTGAAAAACAGTCATCAAAAGAAGAAAAATTTAAAATATTCACAGATAAACAGAAACTGAGAGAGGCTGTAAACTAGTGACCAGATCTACAATAAATAATAAAGGGATTTCTGCAGGCTTAAAGGAAAAGACAGGAGAGAAATGCATGGAATAGAGTGTAGAAATAAAGATTAATATCAATAGTAACAAAGACATAAAAAGAGAGACATAAACTAAAGATATGACATATAAAAAGAAAAGGACAATATGGCTGAAGTAAGTACTGCATTTATAGTAATAATATTGAATGCTAATGGATTAAAATCTCTAATCAAAAGACAGAGATTGGCAAAATGGCTAAAAAAAAAATATTATCCAAATATATGCTGTTAACAGGAGACTCAACTTAGACCTAAAGTCACAATAGATTGAAAGGGTAAGATGGGAAAAAGATATTCCACAAAACTAGTAACCAAAAAAGACCTGTGCTAGCTATATTAATATCAGATAAAATATACTTTAAATGCAAAATTTTTATAAAGGTCAAGGAAGGATGCTGTATATTAATAAAACGGGCATTAGACCAAGAAGAAATAACAACAAAAATCTTTATACACCAATCCATGGTGCCCCAAAATACATGAGGCAAAACTGGCAAAACTGAAGGGAAAGAGACTTTTCTACAATAATAGTTGGAGACATCCATACACTACTCTCATTAATTGATAGCACATCTAGACAGAAGAATATGGAGAAAGAGAGCTTGAATAATATGATACATGAGCTAGACTTAGCAATCATATACAGCGCATTGCAACACAAAACAGCAGGATATACTTTCTTTTAAAGTGTCCATGGATCTTTCTCTGGGATAGACTGCATGTTGTGTCACAAAACAAGTCTTAATAAATTTAAAATGACTAAAATTACACAAAGAACTTTGGGATGAAGCTGAAAATGAATGACAGGAAGAAAACTGGCAGATACTCAAATATTCAGAAGTTAAAAAAACATTAAAAAAAGCCACTGGGTGAAAGAAGAAATTAGAAGAGAAATTAGTAAATATCTCAACATGAATTAAAACAAGGACACAGCATATGAAAACTTATGGGATGCAGCCAAAGAAGTGAGGGAAGGGAAGTTTATAGTCATAAGCATCTACATTTAAAAAGAAGAAAGATCTTAAATCAAAGTTATAACTGAATACCTGAAGGAACTAAAAGAACAAAGAGAACTTATTCAAAATCAAGTAGAAGTAAAGAAATAGCAATGATTAGAATAGAAAAAAATAAGAGAAGAAAACAATTGAGAGAATTAAAAAAACAAATTCTGGCTCTTGAAAAGATCAATAAAATTGACAAATTTTAGCTAGACTGAAAAAATAAAAAAAGAGAGCAGATTCAAACAAATAAAATCAGTAATGAGAAGGGGGACATTACTACTGACCCAACAAAAATAAAAAATGATCTTAAGAGGATGCTATGAACAAATGTATGCCAACAAATTAGAAAACTTTGATGAAATGGACAAATTTCTAGAAATTGTCAAACAGCCTATACTCACTCTAGAAAAAAATAAAAGACTTCAACAGACCAATCACAAGTAATGGGATTGAATCAGTCATCAAAAAAAATGCCAACACTATGTTTTGGTAGAGGTTTTGGATTGCAGAAGAGTTACAACTGTGGCAGGGAGGATCACTGATGAAGGGTGTCAGTCATGTGGTGATGTGTGGGAAGGGGTTCAACTGGGGCATGCCTTTATAGAATGTGACTATATTCAAGTGATCATGGGGTATTGTCTCAGTGGGCAGACACACACAATAACTGAAAGAATATTGAATTCCAATCCTGAGAATTCATGCTACATTCTCTAATAGAATGGCAAGAATCCGTAGAGTACATAGGCAGACCAATATGCCAGGCCCTTGACATTGATGGTTGTACTTATGAACCTTGTTCTTCTGAAACTGAAACTTCACTTAGTGTTATATATTGCCTAAGATTTACCTCCTGAAAGCCTCCTTTTTCTCAAGTGTGACCTCTTTAAGCCAAAATCAGCACATAAATTCACTACTTTCCTCTTGGCATGAA
>JAQZBX010103718.1:0-11028 GCA_029593785.1 Cabassous unicinctus | reverse complement strand
AGTGAAAGGACATAGAGAGGGATAATGTTAGAAGACTCCACAAATGCTGAATTGAAGAAAGAGAAAAATATCAGAGGATGGCTGATTGGGGACAGGATCCTGCCCAAGTGGTCTGTTCTGGGAGCCCATGGAGCGAGAACCTTAGGGACATTGATCTGGAAGGAGCTGGACAGTGAGATGAATTGTTCAAGATAAAATCATGAGTTTTTCCCCAGCTGGAAATCGTGGACATGGACAGCTAAGCCCCACCCTCAGGGCAAACCGGTGAGAGGGATCATACTCTGAGAGTGACAGGGTGCTGGCAGAGGGTGGAGCGGGGTTTCCTTTCTGTGGGTTTGGCTGCCTGGAACCCCTTGCAGCTTTGGGGAGCACAGCAGTGGGCTTGAAGTGGTGTGGGCTGAGGGGAGAGGTGAATCTGCTGCGGAAGCCTGATTTACCTAGACGCCCTGGAATACAGAGGATTGCTTTGGGAGGGGGCAGAGTCAGCCAATTTTATAGTTCCATGCTGAGGAGTATTAGAGTTTCAGCACCCCTGGGGGGATCAGGCAGTGGGAAGTGGTTGATAAGCTTCCATGAGCCTATTTAGAATCCCCTCAGTGGAGGGGGTGGTCTAAAAGAGGCCTTCATTTTGGTCCCTTATTTCTTCTTCTTCTTCTTCAAAAAGGGGTTACTTAAAAAAAAATTTAACTTGGTTTATTCACAAAAATCTGCCTCAAAACCTGAAGAGAGAAGCCTGCAGGGTAACTGATTGATGAATACAGGCAGGCTGAGAGGTTCCACAAGGGCCCAAGAAGGAATGCTGTTATTCCTTAGCTTTGTTTGACTGCTTGCTTGTGTGTTTGTTTGCTTTTTCTTTGTTTGTTTCTTGCTTTTCTTTCCTCTTTCCTCCCTCCCCCCCCCTTTTTTAAAATTCGGTGCTGCTAGCTAGTTTCTTCTTTGCTGTGCTTCTTCTTCCTTGATTTCCCATTCTCAGTATACATTGATTTTGTCTACAAACACTATCTCTTTTTCTTCCTTCATCTTTCTACCTTCTGCTTTCTGTTGTGATTCATACACTCCATTCTTTTTCATTAGTCCTCAACTTCACTGGTGTCAATTTCTATCTTGTCTATTCTTTATTCTTTTTTTTTCATTTATTAACTTTTTTCTTTCAGCCCTTTCTTTACTCTTTCTCTATCTCCTCATCATTGGGCCTTTTAAATCATTCTATATATTTTTCTCTATTTGGTTACCCATTCCATTGTAGGTACTCCAATTTTTTTACCCTATTACTCTACACTGCCTACATGAGTTACTAAGTCTTATATGACCCCTCTTCTAACTTTTATCAATATTACTATTATTGTTTTTCTTTTCTTATCTCTTTCAATTCCTCTGGCCCTAATCTTTTTCCTTCAAGGGAACATAGAAAAAAGCAAGGAAATAGAACAAGAAGAACAAAGTGTCAAAGAGAAAACTTAACACACACACAGAAGCACCAGCTAAACAAAACTCTAGAGCAGAGAGAGAAGCTAATCAACTGAATAAATCCAACAAGATAAAATGATGACCAGACGGGAACAAAAAATTAGAAACCACACTGAGAAACAGGAAGACATGGACCAGTCCATTGAACAAATTTAAAACCAGGAAGAGATGCAGAACATCGAACAACTAATCAAAGCTGTTCAAACAAATATCATGGACCAACTTAATGAAATGAAGGAGGAGAATAAGGATATTAAGAAGACACTGGGAGAACATACTGAAGAAATTGTAAACATACATAAAAAGATAACGGATATGATGGTGATCAACGGCAAAATCCAACAAATCAAAAAAACGCTGGATTCACATAACAGCAAATTTCAATAGCCAGAAGAAAGAATTAGTGACGTGGAAGACAATATATTTGAAATCAAATAGAGAGTAGAACAGATAGATAAAAAGAAAGAAAAAATCAAGCAGGGACTCAGGGATTTAATCGAAAACACAAAATGCACAAACATATATATTATAGGCATCCCAGAAGGAGAAGAGAAGGGAAAGGGAACAGAAGGAGTGCTGAAGGAAATAATGGCTAAAAACTTCCCAACTCTATTGAGAGAGATGGATGTACATGTCAAGGAAGCACAGCGCACCCCAAATAGTATAAATTCCAACAGGCCAACGCCAAGACATATACTTGTGAAAATATCCAGTGCTCAAGTCAAAGAGAAAATACTCAAGGCAGCAAGAGAAAAGAGAAACATGACATACAAGGGAAGACAATAAGATTAAGTATTGATATCTCATCTGAATCCTCGGAGGCAAGAAGATAGTGGTATGACATAGTGAAAGTACTAAAAGAAAAATTCTTCCACCCACAAATTCTATATCCAGCAAAACTGGCATTCAAAAATGATGGAGAGTTCAAAATATTCACAGATAAACAGAAACTAAGAGAGTATGCCAATAAGAAACCTGCATTTCAGGAAATGCTAAAGGAAGTTATACAAGTTAAAAGGAAAAAACAGGGGAGAAAGAGTTGGAGGAGAGTGTAAGAACAACTTAAAAGGCAAAAAGAGAAATAAAAACAACATATGACATACATTAACCCAAAGAAAATATGGCTTATATAATAACACTGAATGTTAATGGATTCAACTCACCAGTCAAGACACACAGATTTGCAGAATGGATAAGGAAATATGATCCATCTACATGCTGTCTACAAGAAACCCACCTTCCACCCAGGGATTCAAGGAGGCTGAAAGTGAATTGGTGGAAAAAATTTTACAAGCAAACAGTAGCCAAAAAAGGGCAGGAGTAGCTATCCTAATAACAGACAAAATAGACTCTAAATGCAAAACTATTTTAAGAGACAAAGATGGACACTATATATTAGTAAAAGGGGTAATCTCTCAAGAAGAGAGAAAAATCATAAACATTTATGCACCTAATCGGGTGCATGAGGCAAACTCTGGAAAAAAAAGGGGGAGAAATAAATGCCTCTACAATTATAGTGGGGGTCTTTAGTACACCATTATCACCTTAGAACATCTAGACAGAGAATCATTAAAGAAACAAAAACTCTGAATAATACATTAGAGGACCTGGACCTAATAGAAATATACAGAACACTACACCCAAATACAGCAGGATTTGCATTCTTCTCGAGTATACATGGCTCATACTCCAAGATAGACCACATGCTAGTCCACAGAACAACTCTCAATGAATTCAGAAAGACTGAGATTATACAAAGTAATTTCTCCAAACACAATGGAATGAAATTGGAAACACTAATGGCCATAGAACCAGATTAGGCACAAAGATATGGAAGTTAAACAACACACTCTTAGATATAAAGTGGGTAAAGGAGGAAATCTCAAAAGAAATCAGTAACTACCTTGAAACAAATGAAAATGACAACACAACATATCAAAACCTATGGGATGAACTCAAGGCTGTCCTGAGAGGGAAGTTCATAGCCATAAACGCATATATTAAAAAAGAAGAAATAGTTAAAATTGAAGACCTAACTGTACACCTGAAGGAACTGGAAAAACAACAAACTAAACCTAAAGGAAGTAGAAATAAGGAAATAACAAAGAATAGAGCAGAACTAAATATAATAGAAAATAAGAAAGCACTAGAAAAAATAAACAAAGCCAAAAGCTAGCTCTTTGAGAAGATCAATAAAGTTGACAAGCCCTTAGCCAGACTAACAAAGAAAAAGAGAGAACAGATGCAAATACACAAAATAAGGAACTAGGAAGGGGATATCACTCCTTACCTGACAGAAATAAAGAGTATCATAAGAGGATACTTTGAAAAAATTATATGCCAACAAGAATGATAATTTAGAGGAAATGGACAATTTCTAGAAACTCACAAACAGCCTACATTGATGAAAGAAGAAATCCAGAAATTGATGAACTCAATAGCCCAAATACAAGTAAAGAAATAGACTTAGTCATCAAAAATCTCCCAACTAAGGAGAGCCCAGGACCAGATGGCTTCACATCTGAATTCTAACAAACATTCTGGAAAGAGCTAACACCAATTCTGATTAAGTTCTTCAAAAAAATAGAAATAGAAGGAATATTGCCTAACTCATTCTATGATGCCAACATTACCCTAATACCAAATCCAAACAAAGATACCACAAGAAAGGAAAATTACAGACCATATTCTCTAATGAACCTAGATGCTGAAATCCTGAACAAAACACTTGCTAATCTTATTCAACAACATATCGAAAGATGATACAACATGACCAACTGGGTTTCATCCCTGGTGTGCAAGGATGGTTCAATATAAGAAAATCAATCAATGTAATACAACACATAAAGAGACTGAAAGAAAAAAAATCACATGATCATCTCTATAGATGCAGAAAAAGCATTTGACAAAATACAGCATCCTTTCCTGACAAAAACACTGCAAAAGATAGGAATAGAAGGAAACTTTCTGAACATCATAAAGGGTATATATAAAAAACCCAAAGCTGACATCATCTTCAATGGTGAAATCCTAAAAGCCTTCCCTCTGAGATCGGGAACAAGACAAGGATGCCCACTATCACCACTCCTATTTAACATTGTCTTAGAAGTACTTGCTCGAGCACTGAGGCGAGAAAAAGATACAAAAGGCATCCAAATTGGAAAAGAAGAAGTAAAAATTTCATCATTTGCAGAGGACATGATCCTATACCAAGGAAGCCCTGAGAAATCTACAAAAAAGCTTGTAGAACTTGTAAAGGATTTCAGTAACATCGCAGGCTATAAGATCAATGCTCGAAAATCAGTAGCATTTCTGTACACCAATAACGAGCAATCTGAGGAGGAAATCAAGAAAAAAATACCATTTACAATAGTAACTAAAAGAATCAAATATCTAGGAATAAATTTAACTAAAGATGCAAAGGACTTATATATAGAAAACTACACGACACTGTTACACAAAATCAAAGAAGACTTAAATAAATGGAAGAATGTTACCTGTTCATGGATAAGAAGACTCAACATCATCAAGATATCTATCCTACAAACTAATATACAGATTTAATGCAATCCCAATAAAAATCAAAACTGTTTTTTAAAGGAACTTGAAAAACTAACTACAAAATACATTTGGAAAGGTAGGAGGTCCCAAATCGTCAAAGACATATTGAAAAAGAAAATGAAGTTGGAGGTATTACACTACCTGACTTAAAAACATACTACAAAGCTACAGTGCTCAAAACTGCATGGTATTGGCACAAGGATAGAAATACTGACCAATGGAACCGAATTGAGAGTTCTGATATAGATCCTTGCATATACAGTCATCTGACATTTGACAACGCCCCCATTCCCTCAGTTGGGAGAGAGATCCATATCCAAAAGAATGAGAGAGGAACACCATCTCACACCTTATACAAAAATCAACTCAAGATGGATCAAAGATCTAAATACAAGAGCCAAAACCATAAACACCTTGGAAGATAATGTAGGGAAGCATCGACAGGATGTTGTAATAGGAACTGGTTTCATGAACTTCACCCCCAAAGCATGAGCAGCAAAGAAAAAGTAGATAAATGGGATCTCCTCAAAATTAAAAACGTCTGCACCTCAAAGAATATTATCAAGAAAATAAAAAGGCCGCCTACCCAATGGGAAAAAATATTTGGCAACCATATATATCTGATAGGAGCCTAATATCCTGCATACATCATACACCTCGAAAATAAAAAGACATACAACCCATTTAAAAATGGCCAAGTGACCTGAAAAGACTCTTCTCAAAGGAAGAAATACGAATGGCCAAAAAGCACATGAAAAAATGCTCGACATCGCTGGCTATTAGGGAATTGCAAATCAAAACTACAATGAGATAGTATCTTACACCCATGAGAATGGCGGCTATTAAAAAACAGCAGACTATAAGTGTTGGAGAGGATGTGGAGGAATAGAAACCCTCATCCACTGCTGCTGGGATTGTGGAATGTTTCAGTCACTGTTGAGGACAGTGTGGTGGTTCCTCAGAATGCTAACAGTAGATCTTCCATATGATCCAGCAATTCCATTGCTGGGTATATTCACAGAAGAAGTGAAAGCAAAGACACAAACAGATATATGGACACCAATGTTCGTAGTGGCATTGTTCACTAATGTCAAAGTTGGAATCAACCCTGGTCCCCATCACCAGATGAATGGATAAACAAAATGTGGTACATACATACAATGGAATATTACTCAACTGTAAGAAGGAATAAAGTGATAACACACGGAATAACATGGATGAATCTTGAAGACCTCATGTTGAGTGAAGCAAGCTAGGCATTGAAGGATGAACAGTACATGACCTACCTGATATGAATTCAGGTAAGTGAGCAGTCTCTGGTGACCATTGTCTGAAAGACAGGTTAACAAGAGATAGAAAAAGAGAAGGCTGTGAGCAATCACCCATACGGACATAATCTATGGTAAAGTGATAGCGTATAGTTGCATATTGAAGGATATGACAGGTTGGTAGAGATATTACTGGGTTTGGTGGTGCAGGGTGGACAGGTGGGTAGATTAGGACGGGCAGGTTAGAATACCCAGGATATGGTGGGGAGAGATGGGAGGGGAACCAGGTGAACACGGGATTTGTGGGTATGAGGATGAAAGTGCAGGGGTTGGAATGCTTTTATGGCAATATGACAAGGGAGTGTCACTGGTTTAGGATGTTGGTTGGGGGGCATTCAGGACGGGGCACATCTGGAGTAGGCTTCTGGGGAGTGTGTGAGTGTTCATCCTGTCCTAATGTGTTGTGTCGGTGGGTGTAGACCCACACGGTGATTGGGAAGGAGATGGACCCCCATCTTTGGGAGGACTGATTCACCCAGACACAGACAGGTGGGCATCTCTTATGAACAAGGCTGCATCCTAATAGGGGAGGACAATCAGTGTGTGAAGACCTCTTGTTGCATCTAACTATGAATCATGTCATCCAATGAGTCAAGACAGGCGGGTGTCATGTGTCCCAGGGGGATGGGGATGGAGGAACAGAATAGATCAAACAGGGGTATTTCATGGTCAGGGGAAATATTTTTCATTACCTTACAATGATGGACACAGGGCATGGTAAATAGCATCAAAATTTATTAAATTGTACCATCTAAAATATAAACTATACTGTAAATCATTGACAATGTTTAGTAGCTATGTTTCACTATCTGTATAACAGTTATACCAATGCTACCATCCACATACAAAAGAGTATTAATATGGGGTGAAGAAAGGGGAAGGAAGTTCGGTATATGAGAGTCTCTAGTACTCTGTGTTCGACTTTGTTATGACTTAAAACTTCTCTGAAAATTAAATGAAAATTTGGGAGACACTGGGGAGTGAGAGGGGGAAGGTGCCACGGCACAGACTGGACACCCAATAATGCAGTGGTAAAAGGAAAAAAGTTTTTAAAAGTTTTTTTTTCCCATTTTTTTAATATCCCAATCCATTACTTTTATTTTTAGTGTTTTTTTTTAAGTTTCCATGTATTTTATCTCTTACATTTAAACTTATCATTATTATTTCATTTTCTTATTAATTGTATTTGGCTAGTATATGGGCTTCAACTTTAAGGAAGGTTTGGATCACAGAAGGGTTAGAACAGGGGCGGGAGAGGATCATTCATGTGGGGGGGTATCTCGGATGGGCGTTTCATGGGAGGAAGTTCACCTGAATATAAATAAAAGATATATAATATTGTTCAAATGATCAAGGGGTGGGGTATGGTCACAGTGGGTGGAGAATCAATCAATAAATGAAAGAATAATGAATTCCCAGCCAGGAGAATTCTGCCATATTCTCCAAGGGAGTAGCAACAGTCCCCCAAGTACAGGGGCAGTGTCTGGCAAAGGAGGATGGGCCACTAATGGGTTCTTGCTATTGATAACAAGGCTTATGAGTCTTTCCTCCTGTAATAGAAACTTAGCATATTGTTATGGGATACCTAAGGGTTTCCACCTGAGATGCTCATTGCTCAATTGTGGCTTCTCTATAAGCCAAACTCAGCATATGAATGCAATACCTTCCCCCCAGTGTGGGACATGACTCCTGGGGATGAGCCTCCCTGGCAAAGAGGGATTACTACCAAATACCAACTGGCAATACAACTGGAAAAAGACCTTGAATAATAGGGGGATAAGGTAAAGACAAAGAGTTCATATGGCTAAGAGGCTTCAAAGAGAGTCGGGAGGTCATCCTAGAGGTAACACTTACACACATCTCAGTAGGATCTCACAGAACACCAAAGTGGATATCACCCCAAACAGAGGGGATCCTCAGGAATCTGTAGACACCCAAGTCATATATAAGGGGGGATAGCTCCAGAGATTGATGCTTTATCAGTAGGTTATAACTTTGGAAACTGTGCTCCTGATAGTGACAGAGTTGGACTCAAACAAGTCCTCCCTGTACATGGTCCATCAGTCTCTTCTATTCAAAGCTATATGTGGTGCTGGAGTTTATAGGTGTACTTCCAGAGACTGGAGTCTTTGGCCTGCCAATATGCCAGCTGTGCTTGGAATCTCAGTGGAGCTGCAACTCTTACTCCACAGCTCAATGGACTCACTCAAGATACCTGGAGATGAGATGATGATGGACAACAGCCATCCCAGGGAATGGAGAGAGTCTGCAGGTGCAGGCAGGAAAATCCCATCCATCTCATAGATGGGATATAAGCCCCCCTCTCACTTGGAGGTGGAGTGGACATCACCATCCCAGACTCCTCAGGATTGGGGGAAGAGCTATGGACTAGAGTGGACTTACTGGTATATTGTGGTAGACATATTGTCATTCAAGCAATAGAAGAAATTACAACATCGATGTGGAGCCTGTGGCAACTGGACAGTTTTGGGGCAGGGAGAGGGAAAAGCAGTTGTAATACAGGGGTTTTTCTGGACTTGGGAATTATCCTGAGTGACATTACCACGACAGATATAGGCCATTTTGCATCAGCATATAACATGCAGAACTGTGTGGTACAGAGAGTGGTCTACAATACGAACTATGTTCCATGATTAGTGGCAAAGCCCCAGGATGTGTATATCCATTGTAGTTGATGTGCCACACTAATGAAAGATGTTTACGTGGGAGATATTGGGAGGTGTGGGAGGTGGGGAACATGGGAATCTTTGTAATTTTTGTGTAACATTTATGTAATCTAAGCATCTTTTAAAATATTAAATAAAAATTTTTTTAAAAAGGATATTAAGACGACACTGGGAGAACATACTGAAGAAATTGTAAACATACATAAAAAGATAACAGATATGATGGTGATGAATGGCACAATCCAAGAAATAAAAAAGACATGGATTCACATAACAGTGGATTTGATCAGGCAGAAGAAAGAGTTAGTGATGTGGAAGACAGTACATCTTAAATCAAACAGATAGTAGAACAGATAGATAAAAAGATAGAACAAATCCAGCAGGGACTTGGGATTTAACCGATAACACAAAATGCACAAACATATGCATTATAGGCATCCTAGAAGGAGAAGAGAAGGGAAAGGGAACAGAAGTGATATTGAAGAAAATAATGGCTGAAAACTTCCCAACCATATTGAGGGAGATAGATGTACATGTCCAGGAAAAATAGAACACCATGAACAGTATAAATCCCAACAGGCCTACTCCAAGACATATAATTTTCAAAATGTCCAATGCTCAAGACAAAGAAAAAATACTCAAGGCAGCACGACTAAAATCACATACAAGACAAGCAGAATAAGATTAAGTGCTGATTTCTCTTCTGAAACCATGGAGGCAAGAAGACAGTGGTATGACATAGTCAAGGTACTAAAAGAAAAAAAAAACTTCCAGCCATGAATTCTCTATTCAGCAAAGCTGGCAATAAAAATGATGGACAGTTCAAAATATTCACAGATAAACAGAAATTAAGAGAAATGACAATAAGAAAGTTGCACTTCAAGAAATAGTTTAAAAATTTCTACAGGTGGAGAGGGAAAAACAGGGGAGAGAGAGTTGGAGGAGAGTGTAAGAAGAACTAAACAGACAAAAAGAGAAATGCAAACAACATATGACATACATGAACCCAAAGAAAATATGGCTGATGTAAGAAATTCATTGAAAGCAATAACACTGAATGTTAACGCATTAAACTCACCACTCAAGAGATACAGATTGGCAGAATGGATAAGGAAATATGATCCATCTATATGCTGTCTACAAAAAACCCACCTTAGACCCAGGGATTCAAGGATGCTGAAAATGAATGGGTGGAAAACAATTTTACAAGCAAACAATAACCAAAAAAGAGCAGGAGTAGCTATCCTAATATCGGACAAAATAGACTCTGATGCAAACTATTGTTAAGAGACAAAGATGGACACTATATATTAGTAAAAGGGGAAATCTTTCAAGAAGAAAGAACAATCATAAACATTTGTGCCCCTCATCAGGGTTCCTCAAAATACATGAGGCAAACACTGGAAAAACTAAGCAGAGACATAAATGCCTCTACAATTATAGTGGGGGACTTTAATACACCATTATCTCCATTAGACAGAACATCTAATCAGAGAATCAATAAAGAAACAAAGACTCTGAATAATACATTAGAAGACCTGGACCTAATATATACAGAACGCTAAACCCAAATACAGTGGGATATACATTCTTCGAAAGTGCACATGGATCATACTCCAAGATAGACCACATGATAGTCCACAGAACAACTCTCAGTGAATTCAGAAAGATTGAGATTATACAAAGTAATTTCTCTGACCACAATGGAATGAAATTGGAAATCACTAAGGGCCAGAAAACCAGATTTGGCACAGTGATATGGAAGTTAACCAGCACATTCTTAGACATACAGTGGGTCAAGGAGGAAATATCAGATGTAAAGGACTTACATACAGAAAACTATACAACACTGTTAAAGGAAATCAAAAGAAGACTTAAATAAATGGAAGAATATTCCCTGGTCATGCATAGGAAGACTAAACATCCCCAAGATGTCTATCCTACCCAAACTAATCTACAGATTTAATGAAATCCCAATAAAAATC
>JAQZBX010103717.1:0-11027 GCA_029593785.1 Cabassous unicinctus | reverse complement strand
TTTAACATAAAAATCACACTTTATAAGTTTGTAAGTTTTAACAGATGTATTTAAAATTCAACATTGCCATGGAGTAGTCCACAAGCTTTTCATCTCTAAAAACAAACTTAATTTTAGGGTTCAAAAATTCCATTTTTCAAAAGAAATGACCAAGTGTTTTCTTCTATAACAGCTTCAAACTTTTCTACTCTCAACTATTTGACTGTTCCATGCCACCGCAGACAAACTCGACATAACCGAACTACTTTGTGTGTTACTATCATACCCAAAAGAAAATTAAAAAAGGAAAAGTTTGTCATAAATGCAGATCTTTAATACAAAATCTAGCACAAAAGAAGCTTTAAAACAGTAAGTTTCTTTCTTCATTTGGTTAAAAGTGAATCTGCTGTAAAAGCAGTGAAAATTTACAAACTATTACACTGGGGTTCCTTTTTTTCCCAAGATGTTTAACTACTCAAAATGACAATTACATCTTCAAGAATATCCTAAAAGGGGTGGAAAACAACAATACAATTGACAAAGTGTAGATGCTAAATAAACCAAAGATGTTTTAAAGTATTCTTTTTAAGGAGTAGGAAGGATTAAAAGCTTGGGGAAATCCCATATTAAACACACACACACACACACACACACACACACGAGAAAGAGAGAAAAAAGAAAATGAAAAGGAAAAAGAAAACACTCCTCCAACTGCAGTCATTCAGTTTTTGAACAGAATGATTGGGGCAATGGTTATGCAGGCTATTGTATAGTATAAGATTCTTAGAAGGTAGGTGTGAGGAAAAGTGTTCTTTCACTACAAAAAGTAGTGTCCTACAGCATCTTGGGCTAGGAACAAGATCTTGATCATAATCTGTATTGACTCTAATAAGGAGAAGGTGATATTCTGTACCGATAATCATAGTCTTCATATCTGGCATTCCCACCATCATATCTTATCGTAGTAAGAATCTTGACACCTGCCACTACCTCCATTATCACCACCACTATGAGTTGGTCTACTCATGTAGATGCCTGGCATAGGTGTGTGTGCTCTCTTGGTGATAGAATAATGCACACGAATTTTTCTATCATCCAGCTCCTTTCCATTTGCCCTTTCCGTAGCCTCTTTTGAGTCATCTATTCTCTCAAAATAAACAAAAGCAAATCCTCGTAATCGCCTGGTTCGCTGATCATAAACCACATTGACATCACTCAGAGGTCCATATTGAGAAAATGCTTCATGGAGATCTCTTTCTGTTGTGAACAAACTGAGGCCAAACACTCCAAGACAAGTGTTGGGATCTGGGTTTGCCCTGCGGCCTGTATGTCTTCCCTGGTTAGAAATTGGAGAATGATTTTGGCACCTTCAGCACTGGTATTCCGGTGTGTATATGGTATTCTGATGTTTATGACATACTTCAAGATCATCTCCTGGATTTTGATCTTGATTGAGAATGGGATTCAGAGTGTTTGGAAACCCTTGATGAACTATGAGATCCTGACCTGCTCTCCAATTTTACGTGAGCAGGAGTTCCGGTTGGAGATTCTGACTGAGAGTGAGACGACCAGGACCCGTTTATTCTTCCAGATTCTTTGAATTCTACTTCACTCTTGCTTTCTACTTCTCTTCATTCTTCATTGAGCTTTTCATTTTTCATACTTCTTGTATTCTTCCCCAATTCAAACAATTCAAAATAGCCTTAAAAGTATTCAAGTGGGAAGCAGATGTGGCTCAAGCAGTTGGGTGCCCACCTACCACAAGGGTTCAGTTCCCAGTGCCTTCTAAAGAAGACGAGCAAGACACTGAGCTGACGTGAGGGGCTGGCACAGCAAGCTGATGCAACAAGAGGATGCGACAAGATGATGCGACAAGATGATGCAACGACGAGACACAGCAAGAAGACACAAGAAGCATGGAGTGCATGTGGCTCAAGCAATTGGGTGCCTCCCTCCCACATGGGAGGTCCTGAGTTCGGTTCCTGGTGCCTCCTAAAAAGAAGACGAGCAGACACAGAGAGCAGACAAGTGAGAGCAAACAATGAGGAGGGGAGAAATAAATAAATAAGATAATCTTAAAAAAAAAAAAATTCAAGTGCTTCTATCTGACCAATCTTCTGTTCAATTTTTTCCCCCATTCAGTTTTAATTTTCTGATTTTTAATACTTTTCATTAGCCTTTTAAAAAGAATCTTGATTTAGCTTTCACATTCTTGGAAAAAACTTCAATTTCTTCTTGAACATTAAGTCTGCCCTTGAAGTTGTTCTCCTCTATGTCACTCATGCTGGCCAGGCACACTCCAGAACTAAATAAGAGACAGGTCTCGGCTTGCAGGCCGATGGCCTAATCAATTCGCTGACTGGACCATAGAGAGAAGGAAAAGAGTCGGCAACCACTGCCACCCCACCCCACCCCACTCCACTTGGGTCGCAGGCTCCGGCAAAAATCATTGTTGTTTTTAATCCTGGATGAGATATGTAGCCATATGAATCAGCTGGAGGGCTTGTTAAAACAAATTGCTGGGCCCCTGCTCCTGGAGTTTCTGATTGAGTATGGGGCCAAGAAGTCAAGGGGCCAGGGACAACGCCTTTAGAACCACTGGCTAGCCTTAGAGCAACAGCTGGTTTCTGGAGCTGAGCAATTGACCTTCAGAAAGCAAACTCGGCCTATGAACAGGTGGTTCTAATGTGCAGCCAGATTGAGTACTACTGCCTAAAACATCAGTCTGTCTACACAATTTGTATCTACATTTCTCGCATTGCAAACTATTTTGCACTTACTGATTGTGTGAACCCCTGGCAGACCCATCTTGGATTGCTCTTGAGTGTGAGTCTCAGGCTCATCCATGCTTACCTGCCTTCTTTAGAAAAGCTTTCTGTGACTTTGCTTTGCCTCCATCTGTATCAAGTTTCACTGATTTTTTGTTTTCCTGCCTTTCATTGTGTCTGTCAGCATTGACAGAAGTTACCTCATCTTGTCTTGAAACCCTTGAGTTACAACAAAGCAGTCTGGTAGTGATAGGAGAAGGCTTTATGGATGTGGGATTGCCATGAATACTGACATACTTGTAACTTTTGACCTTGTTGCCCAGCTAACATTGACAATAAATTTGATTGAAAAAAGCCATTTCTGCCACCATTAGAAAGGAAAGTGGTAATAAATATGGTTTCTAGAGCTTAGATTTAGAACTGTAGTAGAAATTGTTTTCTGAGCAAGAGCATAGCTGCTATTACATCTTGAAAGCAGTTTATTTTTCTTTGAATATCAGTTCCCTGTGCAGTAATGATATAGCTTCTTTTTTTTTTTTTTTTTTAAACGGGGAGGTCCCAGGGATCGAACCCAGGTCCCTCCATATGGCAGACGGACGCCCAACCATTTGAGCCACATCCGCCCCCTGATATAGCTTCTTTTCTAGTACAGTGTGAGATAATAATATAGAAGGAATTGGAATATTTATTAGGTAGCTACAGACAAGGTAGAAAACTAAAACTTTAAAAGATCTCTGTCATGTGTGTATCTCCAGGCTGTCTCCAGTTACTTTAAAGTAGGGTAATTTTTTGCCATGGAAGTCTGCAGTAATTGGATTGATTTTGAGACTGTTAAATAACATACTGTAATGTTTTACTAAAACATAGCTATCAATCAGTGCATTCAGTTGTGCTGTAAATTACATTTTCCAATTTTTAAAAGCTATATGGTGTATGGTATGTCAAGAGAATCCCATCAACATTGCATTTTTAACGTAATTCTCAATATTTTGTATTAGTGATATCTAAAACATAATACCATGGCATAGATTGACTCCTGAGATGTGTTTAAGGGCCTACTAATGAATAATTTTTAAAAATCTTCTATATCCTTTCTTTTCTTTTTTTGTTCAGCAGAACGGTGTTAGGCTGGGAGATATAACCTTAGTTCTACTATTATTGCATTTCTTTTTGTCCTTTTTGGGCAATTTTTGCTTTATGGTTTTTTTGATGCCATATTATTTGATTCATAAAAACTCTTTATTACAATACCCTTTGACCTAAAGTATCCTCTATTTTGTCTCATTTAAATTTATTTTGCTTTCTAATCAACTTTGGTAAATAGAGCTCATTCTGTTTTTATTTTCTGGTACATTCTTTTTACTTTTAACCTTGCTGAGGCTAGTTTAGAGGTATCTTTTTTTATATTTGCCCATCTTTGAGCCAGAAATTTCATAAATATATGTCCTATTTTTAATTGTTTTGTGTCAATTTTTACGGGGCATGTTGTCCACTTTTGACTTGAAGATTGAACTCTTCCCTTATTTTCAGGTTAAGTTTATTTCTAATACGTATTTGAGTATTTGTTTCTGTTCCATTTGTGATCTCAGAGTATCTTAAAAAAGCATAAATTATCTTCCTCCCATAGCTGCCATTATCTCTCAATCACTGTAACTTTAGTCTTTGCATTACTTTATTTTTTTTCCTAGCCTTTTCTCCAGACCACCTATGTATCTTTCAAAAGTGATCCTTTTGCCCCCTTCCTTGAGGTCTAGTTGCACAGAGGTCATATGTTCTTTTACTGTTTTCAAGTCATTGCCTGGAGTATTTGTTGAAATGAGCTGCTTCCTGTCTGAATTCTTCTGATATGTATTCTTCATCTGCTCGTTTGTTAGGTTGTACTATGTTATGTTCTCCTCCTTTTCTCTGCAAATGTTCCTCTCTGATCATTACTCATCTTTAAGTGGGGCCAATTCTGTCTATATTATGAAGAGTAGTGTTGTGGGCAGAGGCCAGACTTTTCAATCCAGATATGTTGACTCAGAACACTTTCTTACCGATTCTAATGTGGACTTGGCTTTGGCAACACATCAGAACTTAATGCCTTTTTATTCTCCAGTTGGGGGTGATGGTAGGTCTGTATGGCTTGCTCTGTCATGGATTTTAGGTGGTATGTTTATGTGGGGTAGAAGGATGATTTTGTTTTTCTTTTTTCTTTTAGTTGTGATCAGAAATTGTAAATTGTTACCCTTTGTCACTTCTCCGGTGGGCCACACTGATGAGGTAGGTGCCTTCTGCAAAGATGGCATCTGTGTCCCACTTTTCCTTTAGCCCTGCCCTCTGGAAAGGCCTTCTGTAGTAGATTAGAACCAGGGGTGTCTCTGCAGTATATTCTTTTGGAAAACTATGATTTTCTCAAAGTAAGTGTCCTGTCCTCGTAGGACCACATTCTGTTTGTTCACAATTTAGATGTGGTTGCAGCAATTATTATATATGGTTGAAAGTTACAGGTTCTCCTGGTTTCATCAATTCTTGACTCAATTCTTTTTCTCTTTGTTTTCAAAAAAAAAGGAAGACAAGTCTAAATGCCTTTATTTTATTAATTTAGATAGAATTTCTCCTTTCCTTTTTTTTTTTGTTTTTGGCTGGTGAGGGGGAGAGAGGCCCGAGTGAGATGGGTGGGGGGAGGAAGAGCTGCAAGGAGTAGATTGAAAAGGCTTCACCTACTTTTTTTTTTGCATTTCCGTCATAACCATTTAGTCAGCTGCCTTTTTACCCCTCTTCACAAAGCCCTTTGAGGTGCAGAAATGTTTAATTTTGAGGAGGTCCCATTTATCTATTTTTTATTTTGTTCCTCATACTTTGGGTATAAGGTTTAAGAGGCCCCCACCTATTACAAGGCCTTGTAAATGTTTCCCTACATTATTTTCTAGGAGTTTTATGGTCTTGGCTTTTATGTTTAGGTCTTTGATCCATTTTGAGTTGATTCTTGCATGGGGAGTGAGCTAGAGGTCCTCTTTCATTCTTTTTGTTATGGGTATCCAGTTTTCCCAGCACCATTTGTTGAAGAGACTGTTCTATCCCAGAGAAGTGGACTTGGGGCTTATCACAAATCAGTTGACCATAGAGGTGAGGGGCTATTGCTGAATTCTCAGTGTGCCTATCTTTATGCCAATACTGTGCTGTTTTGACCACTGTAGCTTTATAATACACTTCAAAGTCAGGGAGTGTGAGTCCTCCAACTTCACTTTTCCTCTTTAGGATGTTTTTGGATAATTAGGACCCCTTTTCCTTCTAAATAAATTTGATAATTGACTTTTCTATTTCTTTAAAGTTGGGTGTTGAAATGTTGATTGGGATTACATTGAATCTATAAATCAGTTTGGGTAGAATTAACATCTTCATGATGTTTAGTCTCCAACCCATGAACAAAGAATGTCCTTCCATTTGTTTAGGTCTTCTTTGATTTCTTCTAGCAGTGTTTTGTAGGTTTCTGAATACAGATCCTTTACATTCCTGGTTAAATTAATTCCTAGATATTTGAGTCTTTTTGTTGCTATTGTAAATGGAATTTTTTCTTGATATCATCTTCAGCTTGTTCGTTGCTAGTGTGTAGAAACACTACTGATTTTTGTGTGTTGATACTGTATCCTGCCACTTTGCTGAACTTATGTATTAACTCTAATAGGTTTGTTGTAGATATTTCTGAATTTTCTAAATATAGGATCATGTCATCTGAGAATAGTGAGAGTTTTATTTCATCTTTTCCAATTTGGATGCCTTTTATTTCTTTTTCTTGCCTAATTCCTCTAGCTAGAACTTCTAGCATGTTGAATAACAGTGGTGACAGTGGGCATCATTGTATTGTTCCTGATCTTAGAGGGAAAGCTTTCAACCTCTCCCCTTTGAGTACAATGTTGGCTGAGGGATTTTCATATATACCCTTTATTATGTTGAGGAATTTTCCTTCTATACGTATCTTTGGAGGTGTTTTTTATCAAGAAAGGATGTTGGATTTTGTCAAATGCCTTTTCTGCATTGATTGTGATGATCATGTGTTTTTTTTCCCCCTTTGATTTGTTAATGTGTATTATGTTAGTTGATTTTCTTATGTTTAACCACCTTTGCATACCAGGAATAAGATCCACTTGATCATGGTGTATAATTCTTTTAACATGATGTTGGATTCTATTTGCAAGTATTTTTTTTGAGAATTTTTGCATCCATGTTCATTAGAAAGCTTGGTCTGTAATTTTCTTTTCTTGTAGTATCTTTATCTGGTTTTGGTATTAGGGTGATGTTAGCTTCGTAAAATGTATTGGGTAATTTTCCCTCTTTTTAACTTTTTGGAAGAGTTTAAACAGGATTGGCATTAATTCTTCTCAGATTGTTGGGTAGAATTCACCTGTGAAGCCATCTGGTCCTGGACTTTTCTTTGTTGGGGGCTTTTTGATAACTGATTCAATCCCTTTACTTGTGACTGGTTTGTTGGATTCCTGTATTTCTTGTAGAGTCAATGTAGGTTGTGCTTTTCTAGGAATTTTGTCCATTTCATCTAGGTTGTCTACTTTGTACAATTTCTCATAATATCCTCTTATGATCCTTTTTATTTCTGTGGGGTCAGTCATAATGTCCCCCCTCTCATTCCTGATTTCTTTTATTTGCATATTCTCTCTCTTTTCCTTTGTTAGTCTGACTAAGGGTTTGCCAGTTTCATTGATCTTCTCAAAGAAACAGCTTTTGGTTTTGTTGATTTTTCTCTTCCTTTTTTGTTCTCAATTTCATTTATTTCTGCTCTAATTTTTGTTATTTCTTTCTTTATATTTGCTTTGGGATTGTTTTGCTGTTCTTTTTCTAGCTTCTCCAGGTGTTCAGTTAGGTCTTTGATATTAGTTCTTTCTTATTTTTTAATAAAGGCATTTAGGACTATAAATTTCCCTTTCAGAACTGCCTTTGCTGTATCCAATAAGTTTTGATAAGTTGTGTTCTTGTTTTCACTTGTATTGAGAGATCTACTAATTTCTCTTGCAATTTCTTCTTTAATCCATTGATTGTTTAGGAGTATGTTGTTTAGCTTCTATATGTTTGTTATTTTCCCCTTTCTTGCCTATTATTGATTTCCAGCTTCATTCATTTCTAATCAAAGAAGGTGCTTTGTATAATTTCAAACTTCTTAAATTTATTGAGAGCTGTTTTGTGTCCCAACATGTAGTCTAGCCCGGAGAAAGATCCATGAACACCTGAGAAGAATGTATAACCTGCTGATTTGGGGTGCAATGTTCTGTGTATGCCTGTCAGGTCCAGTTTGTTTATCATATTGTTCAAGTTCTGTGTTTGTTTGTTGATCTTCTGTCTTGTTCTATCTATTGATGTGCATGGCATGCTGAAGCCTCCAACTATTATTATTGTAGAGATGTCTGGTTCTCTTTCCAGTTTTGCCAGAGTTTGCCTCATGTATTTTGTACCACCTTTGCTGTGTGCATAGATATTTATGACTGTTACTTCTTCCTGGTGGATATATATAATGGCCTTCTGCATCCCTTATCACTGTCTTGCATTTAAAGTCTGTTTGTCTGACACTAGTATAGCTACACCTGTTCTCTTTTGGTTACTATTTGCATGAAATATCTTTTCCAATCTTTTGCTTTGTCTATTTGTATACTTCTGTCTAAGGTGAGACTCCTGTCGATAGCATATGGATGGCTCATGTTCTCTTATCCATTCTGTAACCCTATATCTTTTGATTGGGGAGTTTAATCCATTAACATTCAATGCTATTACTGTAAAGGCATTACTTCAACCATTTTATCCTTTGGCTTTCATATGTCATATCTTATTTTTGTCTGTCTTTTTACATCTTTGGCTAACTTTTCTGATAGTCTTCACTTCTACACTCTCCTCCAAGCCTCTATCTCATGTCTTCTCTTTTCTGGTTGCAGAACTCCCTTTAGCATTTCCTGTCAAGCTGGTTGATTGTTTAGGAACTCTCTTAGTTTCTGTTTATCTGTGAATATTTAAAAATCACCATCATAGTTGAAGGACAGTTTTGCCAGATAATTTTTGGCTGGCAGTTTTTCTCTTTCAGTATCTTAATTGTATCATACTCCTGCCTTCTCATCTCCATTTTTCTGAAGAGAAATCCACACTAAGTCTTACTGGATGTCCCTTGTATGGGATGTTTCACTTTTTTCTTGCTGCTTCCAGAATTTTCTCTTTATCTTTGGCATTTGGCATTCTGAATATTTTGTGTCTTGGGGTAGGTCTCTTTGGATTTATTCTAATTGAAGTCTGCTATGCTTCCTTGACAAATATATTCATGTCTTTCATGAGAGTTGTGAAATTTTTGGCCATTATTTCCTCAAATACTCTTTCTGCCCCCTTTCCCTTCTCTTCTCCTTCTGGAACTCTCATAATATGTATGTTGGTAAGCTTCATGCTTTCATTAAACTCATTGAGCCGTTGCTCAATTTTTTCCATTCTTTTCTCTCTTTTTTTCTTTCTTTTCAATTTCAGCTGTTCTGTCCTCTATGTCACTGATTCTTTCTTCCATGATTTCAAATGTGCTGTTTTATGCCTCTTTGTATTTTTAATCTCACTTATTGTGTCTTTCATTACCATAAACTCTGTTGTTTTTCTATCCAAAATTTCAAATTTTTCTTTGTGCTCACCCAGTGTTTTCTTATTGCCTTTTATTTCCTTAGCCATGTTGTCCTTCATCTCCATGATTTGATGTAGGAGGCTTGTATGAACCTCATTGATTATTTTTTCAAGTCCTGTGTCTCATCTGGAGCTTTAATTTGTTTCTTTGCCTGAGTCATTTCCTCCTTTTTCTCAGTATGGCTTGTAATTTTTTGCTGATGTCTAGGTATCTGATTATGATGCTGGATTTACTCTGATATTCATTTTCTCTCTTGCCTAGGGATTTACTGTTAAGTAGCTGTGTGGTACCACTGTTCATTGATTCATGGTTCAACTTCTTCTAGATATTTAGGATTGCCCTGTTCAACTGCTTTAACCAGGGCTAAGGAACCAGTAATGGAGTCCAGGCCAGTTTCCAGGAGCCTTGAAGAAGAAGGGGTCAGTAAAGGCACCTGATTGCGTCTTTTATTTATTTATTATTTTTCCCTTCTTTTGTGCACTTTTCTGTTCTGCCAGAAGATGGCGCTCTTTGGCTGAGTCCTCTTAGCTCAGACCCCAAATGCTAGCGGGGAATGCATTTACTGTAACTTTGTGGGCAGGTGCAGAAACAATGTCCTCAGGGTGAGCCAAGCATCACAACAAACTTTCTTAGAAGGTGTTTTCCTCTCTTGGCCGGCTGCACCCTCCCACCCTCTGTGTTCTTAGCAACCAACCCAGGGCAGTAGGGATGGTGTTTGAAGAGGCAAATTATCTTTACCTCCCCGCTGGCTCTCAGTGCAAAGAAATGCAGTGCCACCTGCCTGGGAATTTACTACCCCTCCAATGCAGTAGACCAAGTTTGCTGGCCAAAATCTGAATTTACTGTAGGCTGTGTCCCTCCTTTTCCACTTTCTTGGGAAGAGGGTACCTGCAACCCCCTCAGTCTCCAGCCACCTGCCAAGGGCCAGAGGACCCAGAGCTGTTTGTTCTGAGGGTAGGGGATTCAGTGCTAGCAGCAGCTGCTGCAGCTTTACTTATGGGATTTTTCCAGCCTGTCAAGACTCCTTTACATTGCCCCTCTCTCTTCTGGGTGGTGTCCAGTCTTCCCCTGGTGTCCTTAGTCCTAGTACAGCCATCCAGATAGTCTCTACCTGTCCTCTAGTTGTTTTTCTGGGAGAGAAGTGAACCCTCTTCCTCTCTAATCCTCCATCTTCCCAGAAGTCTCTCATTTACTTTTAAGAGCATTGCAAATAACATTTTGATAGTTTGCTTAATCACATCAGATATAATTTTTAAAACTACAGCTATAAATTTATTCTCTATTATTATTTTTAATTGAACTTTTTATTTGAAGATTAACATGCAGTTGTAAGAAATAATTCAGAGAGTCTCATGTATCATTTAACCAGTTTTCCTCAATGGTAATGTCTTGCAAAACAATATCACAACCATCAAATTAACATTGATACAGTGAAGATACAGAGCATTTCCATCTCTTGGAGGATCTCTCATGTTGCCCTTATGTAGCCACACATATTTCTCACTTAGTTTCCCACCTTCCTTTAACTCTTGGCAACCACTAATCTCTTCTCCATTTCTATAATTTTGTCATTTCAAGAATGTTATATAAATGGAATCATATAGTATGTAACCACTATATTAAAATATATATATATATATATA
>JAQZBX010103716.1:0-11006 GCA_029593785.1 Cabassous unicinctus | reverse complement strand
AGAAGAAATTGATGAACTCAACAGTGCAATTAAAAGTAAAGAGATAGACTCAGTCATCAAAAACCTCCCAAATAAGAAGAGTCCAGGACCAGAGGGATTCACAGCTTAATTCTACCAAACATTCCGGAAAGAGCTAACACCAATTCTGCTTAAGCTCTTCCAAAAAATAGAAGTAGAAGGAATATTGCCTAACTCATTCTATGATGCCAACATTACCCCAATATGAAAACCAAGTAAAGATACCACAAGAAAGGAAAATTATGCACCAATTTCTCTAATGAACTTAGATGCTAAACTCCTCAACAAAATACTTGCTTATCACATTCAACAACATATCAAAAGAATTATACACCATGACCAAGTGGGTTTCCTCTCAGGTATGCAAGAGTGGCTCAATATAAGAAAATCAATCAATGTAATACACCACATAAAGAGATTGAAAGAAGAAAATCACATGATCATCTCCAGAGATGCAGAAAAAGCATTTGACAAAATAGAGCACTCTTTCTTGATAAAAACACTGCCAAAGATAGGAATAAAAGGAAACTTTCTTAATATGATAAAGGGTATATATGAAAAACCCAAAGCTAACATCATCTTCAATGGTGAAATCCTAAAAACCTTCCCTCTGAGATTGGGAACATGACAAGGATGCCCACAATCACCACTCCCATTTAACATTGTCTTAAAAGTACTTGCTCAAGCACTGAGGCAAGAAAAAGATATAAAAGTCATCCAAATTGGAAAAAAAGAAGTAAAAATTTCATTGTTTGCAGAGACATGATCCTATACATAGAAAGCCCTGAGAAATCTACAAGAAAGCTTCTAGAACATATAAAGGTTTTCAGTAATGTTGCAGGCTATAAGATCAATGCTCAAAAATCAGTAGCATTTCTGGACACCAATAACAAGCAATCTGAGGAGGAAATCAAGAAAAAATACCTTTTACAATAGTAAGTAAAAGAATCAAATACCTAGGAATAAATTTAACTGAAGATGTATAGGAGTTATACACAGAAAACTACACAACATGGTTAAAAGAAATCAAAGAAGACTTAAATAAATGGAAGAATATTCCCTGTTCATGGATAGGAAGACTAAACATCATCAAAAGATCTATCCTACTCAAACTAATCTACAGATTTAATGCAATCCCAATAAAAATCAATGGTGTATTTTTAAGGAGATGGAAAACTAACTACAAAATACATTTGGAAAGGTAAGAGGCCCCAAATTGCCAAAGACATATTGTAAAAGAAAAATGAAGTGGGAGGTATTACTTTACCTTACTTTAAAACATACTACAAAGCTACAGTGCTCAAAACTGCATGGTATTGGCACAAGGATAGACATATTGATCAATGGAACTGAATTGAGAGTTCTGATATAGGTCTCTCATATACAGTCGTCTGATATTCAACAAGGCCACCAAGTCCACTCAGTTGGGAGAGAATGGCCTCTTTAACAAGTGGTGCTTGGAGAACTGGATATCCATATCCAAACGAATGAGAGAGGAATACCATCTCACACCTAATGCAAAAATCAACTCAAGATGAATCAAAGATCTAAACATAAGGGCCAAAACCATAAAGACCTTGGAAGATAATGTAGGGAAGCATCTACAGGACCTTGTAATAGGAGATGGTTTCATGAACTTCACACCCAAAGTACGAGCAGCAAGGAAAAAAATAGATAAATGAGATCTCCTCAAAATTAAAAACTTCTGCACCTCAAAGGATGTTATTAAGAAAATAAAAAGGCAGCTTACCCAATGGGAGACTATATTTGGCAACTATATATCTGATAAGAGCCTAATATCCTGCATGTATAAGGAAAACCTACACCTCAAAAATAAAAAGACAATCAATGCATTTAAAAAATGGGCAAGTGACCTGAAAATACAATTTTCCAAGGAAGAAATACCAATGGCTAAAAAACACATGAAAAAATGCTCAACATCCCTAGCTATTAGGGAAATGCAAATCAAAACCACAATGTGATACCATCTTACACCCATCAGAATGGCAGCTATTAAAAACACAGCAGGCTATAAGTGTTGGAGAGAATGTGGAGGAATAGGAACCCTCATCCACTGCTGGTGGGATTGTGGAATGGTCCAGCCACTATGGAGGACAGTTTGACAGTTCCTCAGAAAACTAACAATAGAATTTCTATATGATCCAGCAATTGAACTGCTGGGTATATATCCAGAAGCATTGAAAGCAAAGACATGAACAGATATATACACACCAGTGTTCATAGTGGCATTGTTCACAATGCCAAAAGTTGGAATCAGCCCCGGTGCCCATCAACAGATGAATGGATAAACAAAATGTGGTAAATACATACAATGGAATATTACTCAGCTGAAGAAGGAATAAATTGCTAACACGTGGAATAACATGGATGAATCTTGAAGACCTTATGTTGAATGAAGCAAGCCAGGCATTGAAGGATTAACAGTATATGACCTTACTCATTTGCATTGAGGAAAGTGAGCAGTCCCTGAGAACCATTGTCTGAAAGATAGGTTAACAAGGGAGAGAAAGAGAAGAGAAGTTTATGAGCCATCACACATATGGACATAATCTATGGTAAAGTGATAGAGTATAGTTGCATATTGAAGGATAGGCAGGTGGGTAGTGGTATTAATGAGTTTGGTTGTGCAGGATTGACAGTTGGGTAGATTAGGAAGGGTGGGTTAGAATACCAGGATCCTGGGTGGAGTGATGGGAGGGGGACTAGGTGAACATGCGATTTGTGGGTATGATGTTGAAAGTGCAGGGGTGGGAATGCTCTTACAGCAGTATCACAAGGTAGTGTCACTGGTTTAGGGTGTAGGTTGGGGGGGCATTCAGGAAGGGGTGCATCTGGAGTAGGCTTCTGGGGAGTGTGTGAGTGTTCAACCTGTCATAAGGTGTTATGTCGGGGAGTGGAGACCCACACGTTGAGTGGGAAGGAGATGGACACCCATCTCTGGGAGGAGCGATTCACCCAGAAACAGACAGGTGGTGTCTCTTAGGCACAAGGGTGGATCCTAATAGGAGAGGATAATCAGCAGGCCAAGACCTCTTGTTGCATGTAACTATGAATCTTGTCATCCAATGAGTCAAGACAAGGGAGTGTCATGAGCCCCAGGGGGATGGGGAGGAAGGAACAGAAAAGATCAAAGAGGGGTATTTAGTGGTCATGGGAAATGTTTTTCATTACCTTACAATAATGGACACAGGACATGGTAAATGTCATCAAAAATTATTAAACTCTACCATCTAAATTGTAAACTATCCTGTAAAACATTGACAATGTTTAGTAGCTATGCTTCGCTATCTGTATAACAGTTATAACAATGCTACCATGCACATAAAAAAGGCTTTAATATGGGTGAGGAAAGGGGAAGGAGGTTGGGTATATGAGAGTCTCTAGTATTCTGTGTGTGACTTTGCTGTGACCTAAAACTTCTTTGAAAATCAAATGAAAATTCGGGAGACACTGGGGAGTGAGAGGAGGCAGGTGCCACAGTACAGACTGGACACCCAATAATGCAGTGATACAAGGAAAAATGTTAAAAAAAACTTTTCTTTTAAAAATTTTCCCCATTTTTTGAATATCCAATCATTTAATTTTATTTTATTTCTAGTGGCTTTTTTTACATTTCTATGTATTTTATCTTTTTTATTTAAACTATCTTCATTATTTCATTTTCCTATTAATTGTATTAGGCTATTATATGGGCTTCATCTTCAAGAAAGGTTTGGATCACAGAAGGGTTACAGAGGAGGCAGGAGGCGATCATTGGTGGGGGGGGGTGCCTTGGATGGGGGTTTCATGGGAGGAAGTTCACCTGAACATACATGAAAGATATATAAAATTGTTCAAATGATCAAGTGGTGGGGCATGGTCACAGTGGGTAGACAATCACTCAATAAATGAGGGAATACTGAATTCCCAGCCTGGAGAGCTCTGCCACATTCTCCAAGGGAGCAGAAACCATCCCCTGAGTGCAGGGGCAGTGTCTGGCAAAGGTGGAGGGTCCACTAATGGGTTCTTTTTATTGATGACTAGTCTTAGGAGTCTTTGCTCTTGTAATTGAAACTTAGCCTACTGTTATGGGGTGCCTAACAGTTGCCTCCTGAGAGCCTCCTTGTTGCTCAAATGTGGCCCCTCTCTAAGCCAAACTCAGCATATGAATGTATTACCTTCCCCCCAGCGTGGTACATGACACCTGGGGATGAGCCTCCCTCGCAACGAGGAATTAAGACCAAGTGCCAACTGTCGATATGACTGGAAAAAGACCTTGAATAAAACAGGGAAAAGGTAAAGACAAATAAGTCCATGTGGCTAAGAGACTTCAAAGAGAGTCAGGAGGTTATCCCAGAGGTAACGCTTATGCACACCTCAGTAGGATCTCATAGAACACCAAGGTGGATATCATCCCACACAGAGGGGCTCCTGTGGGCTCTGGAGAGAACCAGGTCCTATATAAGGGGGGATAGCTCCAGAGATTGATGCCTTATCCGTGGGCTTTACTTTGGAATCTGTGCTCCTGAGAGTGACAGAGTTGGACTCAAATAAGTCCTCCCTGCACATGGATCATCTGTCCTGACTATTCAAACCTATAGTTGGTGCTGAAGTTTGCAGGTGTACATCCGGGGACTTGAGTCTTTGGGCTGTCCATGTGTCAGCTGAGCCCAGAACCTTGGTGGATCAGCAACTCCTACTCTACGGCTCAATGGACTCACCCAGGACAACTGGCAGGGAAGTAGTGATGGACAACTGCCATCCGAAGGAATTGAGAGAATCTGCAGCTGCAGGCAGGATAGTCCCATCCATCTTCCCCATGGGATATAAGACCCCTCTCAGTTGGAGGTGGAGTGGACATCACCATCCCAGACTCCTTATGATTGGGGGAAGAGCTATGGACTAGAGTGGACTTACTGGTATAATATTGATGTGGAGCCAGTGGCCACTGGAGGCTCTGGGTGTAGGGAGAGGTAAAAGCAGTTGTAATATGGATGCTTTTTTGGGACTTGGTAATTGTCCTGAGTGACATTGCAATGACAGATATAGGCCATTTTATAGCATCACATAACATGCAGAACTGTGTGGGAGAGAGTGTAGACTACAATGTGAACTATGACCCATGCCTAATGGCAAAGCCCCAGAATGTGTTTATCAATTGCAATTAATGTTCCACACTAATGAAGGATATTTATGTGGGAGGTTGTGGGAGGTGCGGGAGGTGGGGCAAATGGGAATTCCTTATTTTTTTGTGTAAAATTTATGTAATGTAAGTGTCGTTTAAAAAAAATTAAAACAAAAACAAAAGAAACATGGTTGTTCCCATAGAACTGCATGGATTCTCTTTGTAAAATTGAATAGAGATTATGATCTTGGAAATTATTGGATTGTATCTCAATTTAATAATTCAGAATAATCTCTTTGACATGTTTTTTTCTTTTTTTTTTTTTTTTCGCTGAAGGGATTGTTCCGGTGGAGACATAGGCTAAGTATCTCTGCTGGGATACAGGGAATTCTATTGAAAGAAAAGTAAATTTCTACAATTAATATGTCTTCAAGTCAACAAAACTTAGGAAAAAATTAACGAAGCAGACTAAATAAGGCTTAAAAATATATTTTTATTTGTTTTTTCAGAGCCTTAATTACACACAAAACAAATATTATCACATCATCAATATATTTTGGGAATATTCAGAATGGACCTAATCAGTTTCTGTGACTGGAAAGTAGGAAGGAAATAATGGAGTAAAAACTCTATTATGCTGATCCAAACATTGCAAATGGTATCTCCAGAGGATAGATCAGAGAGATTGAGCACACTGGCACAAGTAAATACCATTTGGGAGGTTATTCACAGGGATTCAGGAAGAGCAATTCATTTCATAATAAAAGTGGAGGGCTTACTATATTCAAGATGAGGTTATGTCAAGCCATCAAATCCTGAGTACATAGCCTCTAATTATATTTAACAAAAATCAAATTACACAAAGAGTAACAATATTAACATGAATTTATCAATGAATATTTAATATGGATCAGTTTGAAGATAGTTATAGGCATACAGCTGACACAATTTTTTCTACATTTTTTAAATGTTGCATTGGATGGCTGATTAATGCTTTCTTTGGAAATATTCTTGGATTTATAAACAGTATTAATGAAAAAGAAGACATCCCTTGTTTCTCACCAGAGGGATATGGGCTGACCCTCTACATTCTTTTCAGTTTTACTCAATGCTAAAATTGTACATTATTTATGAACCAATTTCTCTCAAACAATTTTTTTCATTGCCTCTTTAACATCTTTGTTTCTCAAACTGTAGATGATGGGATTCAGCATGGGAATCACAACAGTGTAAAATACAGACACTATCATGTCATGGTCTAAAGCATAACTGGAACTTGGTCTCATGTACATGAAGAGAATTGTCCCATGGTAAATTGACACTCCAGTTAGGTGAGATCCACATTTGGAAAAGACTTTTAGCCTGCCTTCAGCAGAACACATCCTCAGAATGGCCAACAGAATGAAAGCATAAGAGATCAGGACTATCAAAATAGCAATTATCTCAATAGACCCCCACAAAGTAGAAGAGTAAAAGCTGGTTGATGTGCGTGTCAGAATAAGAAAGAGCTAGAAGTGGAGGAATGTCACAAAAGACATGTCTAATTTCATTGGATGCACAGAATGATATGCTAAAAGTGGCCACAGTGTGTATAGTAGCATGCAAAATGCCACCAACATAGGAAGCAATGACGAGTAGCACATAGACTCAGAGTGACATGTTAACTGAATAGAGCAGTGCGTTGTAGATTGCTGCATAGTGATAATAAGCCATTGAAGCCAGCAGAAAACATTCAGTTGTTCCAAAAGCAACAAAATGTTGCATCTGCATTGCACACCCAGGAAATGAAATGGCTTTCTTCACTGCCAGGAAGTTGACTAACATTTTGGGAGTGACAACTGAAGAAGAGCAGGCATCCAGGAGTGACAACACACTCAGAAAATAGTACATGGAGTTGTGGAGCCGGGAATCCCCAATGACCAATCAACCAGTCCCAAATTTCCAAGCAAAGTAAAGATATGGATTTGCTAGAAGTAATAAAAACAGGTAGACTTTCAGCTCATTGTTATCTGTGAAGCCCCTCAATACATAAACATGGTTACTTCAGTCACATTCCTCAACAGAATATTTTATGGCTCCAAATCTGATGGCAGCACAAACATTCTGATATACATATATAGGTGCTCCAAGCAATATTCCACAAAAATAGAGTCTGCCCAATTATATCATCATTTTCCCCCCTTGGAATGGCATAATGATATCCTATGCAGCAATGAGATAGGGAGTGATAATGAAATTTGGCACAAATGGATGCATTTTTTGTTTGTTTGTTCAAAATAAATGAAGAAATGTTCATTCAATTTTGACCACATGAGCCAGGTAAAACAAACAAACAACCAACCAAAAATCCTGTAAATTTATTTGCTATATTTTCCAGTTAATTTTTTGTTAAATTTTCTACTATTTGTTTTCATATTTCATCATATTAAAATCACAAAGATGAATGAAGATTGTGATTTTCTTATCCAGAAATATTATAATAGAAAGTGCACATGATTGCTAATATTAAATTTGCTATAATGTGCATGAAATGCCTTTTTCAAATAGTCATAATTAGGAAATGGAAGGAACCACATTCACCTGACAATATTATGCTAAGTATAAATGAGAACAATGTGAAAATTATTTAATTTTAAAATGCTTTCTGATGACTTAAATATGCGATAAGTCAATATTTCAACTTCTCTTACAGGGTGTTCTTTTCAGACCACATGGTTTCCCCTGGCAAGGATTCCATTCCAGTTCTCCTTCAGGAGCAGTGATGACCCTAGCAGCAGAAGGTATTCTGAAGGTAGATGCAACTTGCGTATTGTCAAAAAGAGCACAATATGGTTTTTTGTTTTTTTTAGATACATATGTGTAAATTATCAGTTTTTAGCCTTTGCAACTTCTTGCACCACTATTATTTTTGTTCAAATTTAAACTTAATGACAATATATGATTTTTTCTCTGTTCATATGCTCACTATCACTGCAAAGTTCTTGGCTAGATTTTCAAGACATATTTCTCTCAAGAAGACATCATGGCCATTTCATTTATGTTTTATACTTGTTTATGTATACGCTAAAATAATTATGAATTAAATATCACCCAATGATCACGATTAAAATTGTTTGCAAAAGCTATTGCTGAAAGAAATCACAGTATTTGCCACAAAGTAGAGTTTGATTTTTGTTATTTTTCTTCAGGCATTTAGACTGTTTCTAACTTAGTGGAGTGTGAAGAGAGAATAGTGCATGACAAAAACAAAATAAAATCTTAAATGGCATCTGTATATGCACTGAAAACTTTAGTTGTACAACAACTTGTAAATTCAAGATCCACTCTATTTAGAGTGAGATTTCCTGGTGGTAACTGTTTCTTTTCTTTACCATGTCAAACATCAAAGTGTTTAACCTATTCTTAATTAACTATCAGTTGTACTTTCTTGGCTTTAAAGGAGTGAAATATTTGCCATGAATTAGGTTGTTTTGTATTCAGTGATCTGCAATGATTTATCTCTGTGACATGAAATACACTAAGGTTTTGTCATATTGAGATGTTCATATGTCAAGAAGAGAAGGAGCAAATCAGCTTAAAATTACTGCAATGAGAAGTAAGGAATAGGCCTTTAACTTCCCAGATCTAGGTGAAAGACATTTTAATGTATAAAATTAAGGGTTTCATTAATAAGTCTTTACTAAAAATGCTCGTTTGAACCTATGAAAATTCTAGAATAAAAATTGACAGTTAATAGACAGTTAGTTAATAGAAGAATGAGGATTCAAGTCAAAATTTCTTAACTCCACTTTCTAAGGAATTTCCACTCTACCGTATTGCAATCCTATTGTGATCTGCCAATATTTTGGAATTTTATCATCAAGAAACAACACAGAATAATACCTTCACCTATTGAACTTCTTTTTTAAAACCATCAAGCTAAATTAGACAATGAAATTAAAATAAGCAAACAAAAACTACCATGGCTTCTAAATCAATTAACTTAATAGTAAAATGGTCTTAAATATATTTATATTCCTCTGTCAGAAAAATAATTATTTTTGCATATACCAAATGGACAGTGGAAAGTTAATAATCTCTCCATTTAAAATTTTACTAATATAAAAATGTTGTCCTTTATTCCTAGTGTCCCTATTTCTGATTATTATCTTTATTAAAGCAAATAACAAATTTACCTCTATTGAACTAAATATGTTGGGAACTCTTCCTATTTTCCCTGCTATTTTCTGTGGAAGGCATGCAGTTCCATTTTTAATACAGTTCTAATAGGACTCCCAATCTCTAGTTAAATATATTAAAGTAAAAACTTTAGTTAGAGACTCAAGCTTATAGTTTCTAAAACATTTGCTGAAAACCCATTCCTTTTACCTGTGGAATTGAACTGCTCATTTAATTAATAAACCCTAAGAATATGATGCATTTGGATCCTTATACCAGTTTATCAAGCTCTTCTTGAAGTCCACAGGGGATGCCCCAAAGAGAAAACACCTACTCTTTTGGGACAGAAAATTAGCAAGATAAATTTTTTTCCAGTTATAAACAAGTGAATGTTTCTGGAACAATAAGCTATATGATAAAAATGATTACATTGAATGCACTTTTTCCCTCTGGTAGAAAAATAACTCTCATTGAAAATCATATGACATAATATTGGACAAGAAATCTAATCATAAATACATGGACTTAGCTCTAATACTAGCTATGTGCCATTAAGTTAATAACTTAAAACACTGAAATCCAGCTGCTTCTTCCTAGAAATAAAACCTGTTAAATTTTCTCAAAATTCCCATAAACATGTTTGCAATTAAATATATAAAAATGTATCTGTTAGAGGTTAACCCTCACTAGGTTTGCAATAATTAACAAGCTGTGACTCAATTCCCCCTGATATGCTTTGAGGAAGGATAAGCCCCCCCTTAAGCCTATGTGTCTGAAAGCATGGCACTTCCCCAAAGGTTGAACAAAGAGACTGCATGGAGATGGGAGTAAAGTGAGACAGAGACCCTCCCAGCCCCGGACCAAGGCCTCACAGCCTCTCCAGCACTCCAAGGACACATAACTCCCTAGCTCACAGTCCTCTATCTGTACAAGGGGAAATTTTCACCTCTAGAATTTCCTATTTGCCACTACAACTTACTCAAACCCTTGACCCCCTCCCACCTACTATCATTTCCCTGCCTAAGAATGTACTGTATAAATTCAAATCCCTCCTTTCCACCGGTGGACTGAAGTCTATTCTTCAGACCCCCTCTGTTGGGAAGGCTTCCCAATAAACTTTCTGCCTGCAATCATCAGTCTCTGTGTCCTAGTGAGTGCAAATTTTCCAACAATATCTTATGAAAGAATTCATAGTTCTTATACGACTAAGCTTTTCTTTAAATTGTCAAGTGATACACTTTTAAGTGGTATGAGAAAGTTTAAGCTTATTGAGAATTTCAAAGACTAGATAAGGCATGAATATTTTAAACTTATGGATAAAAAGTATTAACAGAATACTTGGAAGTAGACTGATAGCGGTAATATTCTATGTGGTAAAACAATAGAATATTAGAGTTCAGACTAGTACTTTGCCATCTTAATAAGGAACTCTTGTAAAATTTTTGTATAATACATGCCTATTAGATCCCAAACTCTTAGATTCTAACTTATATCTGTAATATTGGCTTTGGAATCTCAAATAAAATGAAAAAAAGATATAAAGAAATATCATATTGCTAGGCAGCCCAGTTGGGAGAAATCTATTTAAAAATGCAATCCAAAACTGATCTATAGTTTCAAGGGAGCACCAATTAAAACTTATTATATTTCCAGAAATTGAGAAGTTGGTTCTACAATTTAGATAAAAACCAAAGAACTAAAGTTA